>JACXGM010028727.1:0-14071 GCA_016801145.1 Umbra pygmaea | reverse complement strand
AGGTCACACACAGCTGGTTAGGGACAGGGTGGTCACACAGTTTGCTAGAGAAGCGTTTGGGATGACAACTTCGACAGATATTGAAGCACTTTAAGACGTTTGATCCATGTAACTAGCCAATAATCAGGCTTATATGGAGATGTAGCAAGAGCTGAAACAAGCATCTCGTGCTCCATAATCTGTAACGGTCACTGAGCTTCTGCCCAAATAGATGTGAGCGACGAAACAACAAGTTCAGAACAGAAAGTGTTTGTTTGCTGTCAGTCAGCCCAATCCCTTTGAGTTTAAGTGGGCAATCACATTTTAATAAAGCGTTTTTAAGTAAAAATAAAAATAAAAACACAAAATAAATAAAAGTAAAAAAAATTAAAAAGAATTGACCATTTCACGGACATGTATTCATCATACTGTGCAAAGGCACATTGAGAGGTAAACAGATTTTGCTCTGCTGGAGCATTTTGAGGTGCAATGTGCAATAGCCTCCTACCTGTGAGTATGACATCCACTCATATGGCTGCTTTGGCTTTCTGGCTCCAAGACAAGGACCATTATCTGTAGTAGATAACAGAAACATTTCAATCACCTCAAAATTGTTATGTCGCTGTATGTCAATTAAAGGGCAGAAAAGTTGCTGAGAGAAACACTCACTGGAGACCCGTGCACCTCTGAGGAAGAACTCATACATGGTCTTAGCATCTTCGTACAAGTGGGTCAAGTATTTGTCACTCTCTGTTAGGGCTGACCGGCGGGCATACCCTCCTCCCTGAAAGGAAACAATGACACATGCAATTGACAGTGACTTCTATTATGTTATGACCAATTGATATTGACATCTAATAACGTATCAGCATTAGCATGTAATTCCAGCCCCTGTACATAGGCTGTCTCTGAGGGCCCCCTAGCATTTTTATTACAAAAATTGAAGGCCCCTCCACATGTTAGAGACCTATAAACTTTGTACTATTTTTCCCCAATATATTCTGACCCATTGACATTGATCTGTAATTTAGTATGACCCACTGATATCTGCTTAAGCTAAGCAAGGCATGCAGAGGCTTGTAAAATAACATTCAAAACGAATGAGTATGTTAAGGGTTTAATGATTAACTTGCTATGGAGATATCACCTCATTAACTTGGTTATTCATTGTGCTCTTCCATCCTGCTCTTTTAGCGTTCTTATAGTATGGCTGGTATCGCCACAGGTGCACACCATTCATAATGATGTATTGGCACCTCTGCACTTCTAAATATTTCTGTATTTCTACAAATGTGCTTCATGTAACAAAGTAAGAGGGTCAATTTTAAAAGTAAAAGTTCCAATTGTAAAGTGTAATGTAAGAGTGTAATATAACATAAAAGTGTAATGTGATGTCAAAGTTTTATGTTTGAGCTCATTTTTGATATGTTTAATTTTAGGTATAATTTTAGGTAGGTATTTGATTGTCTATAAGTGACACATTGTGGTAGTTTATTCTATGAGCAGTAGTTTGTTTTTTGTTTTAGAAAAGCGTTTCTAGGGACCTGAGATGCAAATTAGCTCTTGCTATACTCTCTATGTGCAATACATATTTTCCAGTTTTGAATGGGATCATGTTTCTTTTGTACTGTCCCTATACAAATAAACATATGAAATATGAAAAATGTCATGTTCTGCTCTTGCTCACTGTCTACATCTGCTGGCCAGGAGAGGTAGTGACCAGGAAAGGTAGCCTGACTGATCTAGACTTAGTTCAGAACCTTGGTGGTGGATATTTAACCTGGCCTTGCCAGCTGGAGTCTTTTGTTTCTCTGTGTTCTCTGGAGCAAGAACAGACAGGATGAAATCTCCTGGACTGAGAAGGATATTTAGACCAGGACCATGAGTCCTATTAGGGCTTCTGTTTGCTTTAATACCACTTAACTGTTCGGACAGAAAGGCTCTGTGTGGAGCTAGGATTTAGCTTTGTTTATTGTTTATCCCATGCTGCAAAGGACATGTTAACACGTTCCATAATACAAGTACTAGGTCTCTTCTCTGCTGGAAGGTCTAGCTTGGTTGTCTCATTTGCTTTCTCTTGCGAGCTAGTCTTACCCCAATGTTACCCTTTTTTGTGGATTTTTTAAACTGCAAAGCAATATTTCATATTTTTGTTATTAAAAAAAAGCCAAAATACTGGAAGCCCAGTTTGCTTTGAGCCTTCAGCTCATCTGTGCTGTTGTGTTGGGTGTCTCTCATTTTCATCTTGACAATACCAAATAGATTCTCTAGGGTGTTCAGGTCAGGCGACTTGGCTGGCCCATCAAGCACAGTAAGTGTCAAGTCTTCTTGGAAAAGGAACTCAGCATCTCCATGAAGCTGGTCAGAAGGAAGCATAAGGTGCACTAAAATCTCCTGGTAGATGCATTGACTCTGGACTAAAACACAGTGGACCAACACCAGCAGATAAAATGGCACACCAAAGCATCACTGACTGTGGAAACGTCAAAATAGACTTCAAGCAACTTGGATTCTGTGCCTCTTCACTCATCCTCCAGACTCTGGGATCTTGATTTCCAAATTATATGCAAAATATACTATCATATGAAAAGAGGACTTTGGACCACTGAGTAATGGTCCAGTTGTTTTTCTCCTTAGCCAGGTAAGACACTTCTGACAGTCTCTGGTTCAGGAGTGGGTTGACACTAGGAATGCGACACTTGTAGCCCATTTCCTGGACACGTCTGTGGCTCTTGATGCATTGACTCCAGCCTTAGTCCAATCCTTTTGAAACTCCCACAAGTCGTTGAATTGGCTTTGCCTAACAATCCTCTCAAGGCTGTGGTCATCCCTGCTACTTGTCGTGTACCTTTTCCTACCACACTTTTCCCTTCCAGTCAACTTTCCATGAATATGTTTTGATACAGCACTCTGCGAACAGCCAGCCCTTTCAGCAATGACCTTCTGTGCTTTTACCGTCCTTGTGGAGGTATACTGTTTTCTGGACAACTGTCAAGTCAACAGTCTTCCCCATGATTGTGGTTGTGTGTACTGAACCAGACTGAGAGATTAAAGGCTCAGGAAATTGTTCTCAGGTCAACATTTCTGTATTATACATTTTTTATTCTAATATTTCGAGATACTGGATTTTTGTTTTCCATGAGGTGTAAGCCATAATTATAATTTTTTGGTTTGAACATGTGATGTTTGAAGGCACGTGTCCCAATAAGTGTCAGACTGAAAGACTGAAGCGAACAAATGGATATTTTTAGAATGCTCAGCAATGTAAAGCCAAATTACATTTACTAGTGAGGACCAGGGCCGATTCTAGCTGGGGGCCGCCAACACAAACTCAGATTTTTCTTTTCAGAATAATAGCTCTTGTTTTAATTCATTGCAATAATCATTGTGAATTCATTACAAAGCTAGTTAACTGTATCCAAATGCAATTGTATTGTGTGTAAAGATATGTGATTGCAAATTATTTTTTACATGTTTTCAATAAAAACTTTTAATTAAAAACAGTAACAAATATGTTGTACACTGAATTTGATTGAATATATTGTTAGTGTATCACGTGAAAACACGATTACATTTGTATAACCTTTACTAGCGTCTGTTTTATCCAACAATAGACAGATTTTAGCAACACATGAACATATACCTATTTATGCAATGAATTAACAATGATTTTTTTAATGAATTACGAGCACTATTATTTTGAAAAGAAAAATCTGAGTTTGTGTTGCCAGCATAATATAGTGTTGCCAGGCGAACAGTGTTTGCCCCCAGCTAAAACTGGCCCTGCTGAGGACTGCCATGAATATGTGAAGCACTAATCATCTGATCAATCTGTCAAACATTAAAAACATGCTCGATCCGCCATTTCTTTTTTTCATTTTAATTCTTCCCCATGTTTCTCCCCTCCCAATTCCCACTAACCCTGCCATCAGGTGAAGGGCGCACATATGGTTCATCCAACAAAATGTAGGTGAGCGGCCAATTATTTTCACACTGCTCATCCAAAACAGAAGCCTTTAGTCAGCTAACGTACAGGACGATTATGCTCACCAACTATACTTGCGTGATTGAATTTACAAGCACCCAATCTGCACACCAGGATTCGTTGGAGAGCAATGTGCAACGTACATGATCCGACTTATCTATCTGCAATCCCGGGATGTGATATGCCAATTTGCGCTGCCTTGTGCTGGAGGTCCGGGTAAAGTCGGAGAACCTATAGTCAAGGGTGAACCACTGACTATTCATGATGTAGACTGTCCTGCAATGCAGCAACTTAGCCCACTACATCACACAGACCCCCATGATTTCTTTTTGAAGTAGTTTGGTCATAGACAGTTACCAAAAAAAGTACAACAAGCATTCAAAGAAGAAAGCACCCTCCCTACAAACATTTCCTTTTTTTAACAATACATCATACAGTGAACTGTAGGTTCAAGGAGATAACATTAACTCAGTTATTTGCATAAACACAAAGGTGAGACAGCTGTCTTGTGCATTATAAAAAAGATTTGTGTCAAAACATCTCAAAACAAGGTATCATCAACAAGTTGTAAAAAGGTGAAGTCACAGATGATTCATCACTTGGCATATTCTTGTCATTTTGCAATGGCGAACTGTGTTACGAATCACAACATTGCCTGAATGACAACATGACTGTTGTGGCATTGCAAGTGAACCTGTCTATTACTACACATACACTACCGGTCAAATGGTTTGAAATTGATCCCTTCATTCGCGTGGCATTACAGTACATTTCCCAAAATATGATTAATAATGGATGAGCTAAAGTTTTCATCATTAACACTAAATTAATGGTTGCTGAAAATTTGTCTTTGCTATTGTATGTGTCACAAAACGCAGGTGTTGTGGCGTTGTGGGGGTTGAAAGGGATTGGAGACCAAAATGCAGGGAGATTGTGTTTTTAGATTTTATTTAGAACCTTGAGGAGGTACTTTAATGTTTAAAGCCAGAGCTGCTACACTGATTCTGTAGCTGCACAACAACATATACGGTATAAAGCTACAATGCTTTTATCACGGCATCAGACGCAGTACTCTATATATATGTACAACTGGCTAACAAGAATATGTACATTTTGTATGACACTATACGAGGTGAAGGCTCAATCAATAATAAACACTTACAGCGTTAACACCTTCTCTCAGAACACAAAAGCACCACTCCTCGTTTCTCCCACCAACAATGGACTGGACTGGAATTCACAATAACACGCACCAATTGTTCGAGAACACTGGGATTAAATAGGCATCTTGATTACTCTTTACGCACCGGTGTTGGTATTTAGCCCGTGAACCACTCATGCGTAATGAGTAACCAAGTGCCTACCACTGCAATTCCATTTACTTTGGGACTTGTCATTCGCATATCGCACGTCTACAGTTGGTTCAAAATGCTGCTGTAAGATTGCTTATGAATGCAAAGAAGTCAGATCATGTCAATCCTTTGTTATCCTCATTGGGCTGGTTGCAAGTACAATAAAGGATTTATTACAAGATTTTACTATATGTTTTTAAAGCAGTTTATGGTATGGCTCCAGAATACTTGGTGGAGCTCATTAAGCCTTATAAGACAAATAGATCACTAAGATCCTCAAATAAACTCCTGCTAACTATCCCACGAGTACTTACGTCCAAGGGTGATCGTGCTTTCGCTGGTCCGAGATTATACCCTGGAAATCCAGAGTTCTCGCAAGAGCACAATTTGAATTTGCTCAGCAAGTTACTCTGGCACCGAGTAATTTGGCTGATTAACTATGCCCTTGTAGCCGAGCTGCACCAATCATATCGGTGTATCTGATTTAGGCGTGCCAGAGGCGTGTTAAACAGATGACAACACGACAGCTCTGCGACCTCGAAGTCATTAGTAAACATTGTAAGATCGCTATGGATTAACACCAGTTGTTTAAAACGACTTTGGCCACTATAATGAACGAGTTAGACTTAGCTTTTTGTCTAAAAGAGGAACAGAAGACGGCGCTCAAATCATTCGTTTTTTATAAAAGGACGTTTTTGCTGTTTTGCGACCTGATACGGCAAGAGTTTTATCTACCAGTTAGCTCCGCCATAGGGGCTTAGCGAAAAACCACTGGTGATTGGTCGTAGTGTTATCCAATTGCGTACCTTGAGATTTTCAAATGCATGCTTGGTGCCGCCCCTCGAGTTGGGTCATTTTCATTACTCGAAGCCAGACCCATATATCCTCCGGATTTGGGTCTGGATTTTTCCAGGCTACCGAGATTATAGAATGATCAAACAATTTTTGTTAGGTCTTCCCCAACATTAAATGTTTTAGGTCTCGTTTAAAGTCCCACTTGTTCTCACTTGCATTTTAAGTCACTCTTTTAATGGGTTCTGTACATTTTATTGGTTATCTTGTTTTCTGTTCTTCATTGTTTGTCATGTACAGCTGTTATGATTTTGATCATTTATAATGTACAGCACTTTGGAGCTCCTGTGTAGCCTGGAATGTGCTTTATATATATATAAATAAAAATACACTCTCCCAGTGCCCAGAGGTTGGTGCATTAAACAAAACACAAACACAGTTAAGATAACTAAATACATAACATAGTCCATCACCATACATTAGCTGCCACGACAGCCCTTTCCAGTCCTGGCCATCGTGACAGTATGTGAATTATTTATTATATTTTTCCCCCTATTTTCTCCCCTCCCAATTCCCTCTAATCCTGTCTTGTTGGCAGCTCTGCAACTCCTTGGACAGATCTGTGGGATAGCGAACGGCGCGCACATGGTTCATCCAACCACATGTTGCCCGACCTGCCAATTCTTTTCAGACTGCAATTCCAACACTGAAGCCTTCAGTCAGATCATGCATGGGATGATTACGTTCACCAACTATACTTGCGCGATTGAACCAAAGGCACCCAATCTAGACACAAGGACTGGAGAGCAAAATGGCAGAATAGTCTGACTTATCTAACCCAAATCTCAGCATATGTTCAGAGCCAAATGTCTCAGGTACATTCCAACCACAAAGTGGGACACATAAAAACCAAATTAAACACTGTGACTAGACACTAAGCAGGCCACTATTAATACACCCTCCTGTTGTTTTCTTTCTCCTGTCTTTAAATTCTTTCTTTTTAACTCGTAAAAGTTTGTTTTGCGTTGCGTTCAATAGAAAACAAAGCCATGTTCTATACAGTGTAGCAGGTTGGCCCTGACTGCTTACCGGAACCTCAATTGACTGCATTTTCAGGTTGCAGGGAGGTTTCAGGGCCTTGGGCCTGGTGGTGTACCAGTAGGTGGTGAGAGCAGCAAATGCTCCTACTCCCACCAACGTTTGTGTGGACAGGCTGCGTAGGTACTGCCGCACCTCATCCATCTCAGGGAGGTGCAGCCACTTCAGGAGCTCATGGACTTGCATCGTTGGGCTTTAGCTACCGTCGTCTGTGTGTGAGAAAACAGCAGCATTGTTAGATGACAAAGTCACATAGTAAGTAATTTTAAGTGCATAACCATCAGATTTTACTTCCTGTTGGATTATATATTTCCAATCATTACTGAAACTAATAATACATATACTACTAGCAACATTATTTTGTATGTCAGATAGCTACTAGCATAGAAATCACTAAGCAGGACTTGTGAAAGTAGCTGGACATTTCTTACTCTCTGTATTACTCCCTGTGTCTGTATCTGTAAAAAATCTGATGTTTGTATTTTACATGGGAAGCATATCAGCATGAACTCACTATATAGCAAGTTGGATTTTGTGTCTAACTGACTCTCAAGAACAGCGAGTTGATTTACATGCTGTACAATCCCCCTCTTTAGTTCAAACTCTCTCTCGGTTGTCATGAAAACAGTGCTAAGCTCAGGTCCTTTATGAAGTGGCTCTGCTGAACTTTGCACCAGAGAACTTGTTGCCTTTAGCCATCCGAGTGGCTTGGTCCTTGACTGAGGCAAGACACCATACTCCAAGTATGATGTTTAAAGTAAAAACATTGATGGCAAATCATTTCCCAGCCATGTTTAAAGTCTTAATTCCCAATCGGAAAATATGACTATGTTTAGGGTGTCATATTACCAACCAGCCTATATCAGATTGCTTTCATAACACAGCCAAACTCAACCAAGCCTAACAACTGCTAGAAGAGCGGTTACAGTATACTGTCAAAAGTAGACAATTTTTCACGTTTTTGTGACTATATTTCAAATGAGTCTCATACAAAGTCAATATACTGTAGCCTACACCAATCAAATATTGTAAAGAAGTGATTAAATCCACTAAAACAGGTAAATAAATTAGCTAGATAAGAGTTGTTTTATATGTTTTATGAAAATGCCGGCAGCCCTGACGACAAAACCCAGTGATGTCTCCCATGTAGTGTGTCAGCACTGGGCCTTCAGTATGTCTGGCAGGCAGAAGGAATGTGGGTCATTGACGAATCCTGTAACCATATAGGACCAAGATGACTTTTCACCTACTTCTTCAGGCTATATATATGTCCCATGCATTTTTTCTCAGCTACATTGACACATTGACTAGTGCAAAATACAGAGCAGCAAAAGGACAAGAATTGGACACATTTATGAATGAACCTGTCAAAAAAAAGATAAACATTTAACAATATGTTTATGGGAACAATATATTTAACTATGCTTCTTTTGGAATAATACGTTATATTGACAATGGAGAGACTGTTGGAATGAGAGGAAAGAGCGTTAATGATACAATGGTATGTGCCCTGGAGACAGCAGCTACATCACCATAGGCCACTGTACAGTACCTCAGCATTATGCCATCATTACCATTGCTAGCTCGCATACCATGGAAATTCATGGGAACAGCATGCTATCTATTTGCATAATCTTCCAGTTATTTTGCTAATATAAGCTAATTACAAACATCTTCAAATTTTACATACAAATGGTATTCATGAGTTAATCTCTAGAAAACTTAATCTGTTTGTCTTGACACCCAACATCTTGCACTATTTAAAAGGGTCTGTTAGGAGCACTGGCCACATAAATATAAAAGAAGTCACACACATTCAAAAGGCCAACATGATGTGGTTCTAAACTCACAAAGATGTCCTTCCGCTGTCCTTCAAGCCTTCTTCAAGTCAGATATTCAACAATGGCAATTATGGAGTTTCAGCTTCAACCTGGAATAACCTAAAGAATTTCACAGCAAATGCTAGTGTAGCAAACTATGATAAAGGTTACTCCAAAAGTAGCTGTTCCAAAGTGTCATAGCAGAGTCAGAAGCCACACGATGTCTATAAATAGTAGACATAACAGCGATAGAGCTATGGCTGGCCTAAGTGGAATAAAAACACACAACACGACCATGGGGTCAGGGCAAACAAACCCACGAACAGAGACTGCCTACAGTATTAAGTTTGAGGAAAGGACAACATCTTAATATTTGGTCAATGTCTGGCTGTCGGTTCAGCTGATAGCTCAGAGAGCAAACACGAAAAACAGGTAATATTTAGTGTTAAAGGTTAAAAGTCATACTGAATGGTCCAACCCCATTGACCTGAAAACCCCCGATAGCTGCAGTCAGCTGAGTGATTACAGATTTGTGGGGCTGTAGCTATTTTAAACAGAGTTACACTTGAATGGAAAATACTGGGCAGAGGTGTGTGTTGGGTAGGAGGAGCAATGCCCAAGATCACATGGAGTGTAATCTACTACATGTTAAGGTACTGAACACATGGAGTGTTAGCTACTACATGTTAAGATACTGAACACATGGAGTGTTAGCTACTACATGTTAAGATACTGAACACATGGAGTGTTAGCTACTACATGTTAAAATACTGAACACATTGAGTGTTAGCTAGTACATGTTAAAATACTGAACACATGGAGTGTTAGCTACTACATGTTAAGATACTGAACACATGGAATGTTAGCTACTACATGTTAAGATACTGAACACATGGAGTGTTAGCTACTACATGTTAAGATACTGAACACATGGAGTGTTAGCTACTACATGTTAAGATACTGAACACATGGAATGTTAGCTACTACATGTTAAGATACTGAACACATGGAGTGTTAGCTACTACATGTTAAGATACTGAACACATGGAGTGTTAGCTACTACATGTTAAAATACTGAAAACATGGAGTGTTAGCTACTACATGTTAAGATACTGAACACATGGAGTGTAAGCTACTACAGGTTAAGATACAGAACACATGGAGTGTTAGCTACTACAGGTTAAGATACAGAATATGTGGATTGTTAGTGACTGTAGGCTAAGGTATAGCCTATAACACATTGAGTGTCAGCCACGTCAGAACACAGAGTGTTAGCTACTACATGACACATGGAGTGTTTCCCAGAGTCTGAGATAGAGACACTGAAAGTAAACTGGAAACTAGTGCCTCCCAGTCGTAAGCACATGGTTTAATGACAACACCAACATTATGGACTCCTGGTTAAACTCATCAGTCATTTGCCTTCTACATTACTCATTGACAAACATGCAGAGTAATGAGTTTGATTCAAAGGCACTGTGACTTTAAGTGACTAGTGCAACATTGTATGTACAGGACATCCTTCAAGACAAATCTTTTCTTCCTCTGGAATAAAAAGAAGAAATCTTCTCAATCACTGGATGGTAAATTCCTTCTGACTTGTGACTGGATGATATGTCACATATACACTCACCTAAAGGATTATTAGGAACACCATACTAATACTGTGTTTGACCCCCTTTCGCCCTCAGAACTGCCTTAATTCTACGTGGCATTGATTCAACAAGGTGCTGAAAGCATTCTTTAGAATTGTTGGCCCATATTGATAGGATAGCATCTTGCAGTTGATGGAAATTTGTGGGATGCACATCCAGGGCACGAAGCTCCCATTTTACCACATCCCAAAGATGCTCTATTGGGTTGAGATCTGGTGACTGTGGGGGCCATTTTAGTACAGTGAACTCATTGTCATGGTCAAGAAACCAATTTGAAATGATTCGAGCTGTGTGACTTGGTGCATTATCCTGCTGGAAGTAGCCATCAGACGATGGGTACATGGTGGCCATAAAGGGATGGACATGGTCAGAAACAATGCTCAGGTAGGCCGTGGCATTTAAACGATGCCCAATTGGCACTAAGGGGCCTAAAGTGTGCCAAGAAAACATCCCCCACACCATTACAACACCACCCTCAATTCTGACTCTACCATCTGAATGTCTCAAAAGAAATCGAGACGCATCAGACCAGGCAACATTTTTCCAGTCTTCAACTGTCCAATTTTGGTGAGCTCTTGCAAATTGTAGCCTCTTTTTCCTATTTGTAGTGGAGATGAGTGGTACCCGGTGGGGTCTTCTGCTGTTGTAGCCCATCCGCCTCAAGCTTTTGCGTGTTGTAACAAGTGGTTATTTCAGTCAAAGTTGCTCTTCTATCAGCTTAAAGCAGTCGGCCCATTCTCCTCTGACCTCTAGCATCAACAAGGCATTTTCGCCCACAGGACTGCCAGATACTGGATGTTTTTTCCCTTTTCACACCAATCTTTGTAAACCCTAGAAACGGTTGTGCATGAAAATCCCAGTAACTGAGCAGATTGTAAAATACTCAGACTGGCCCGTCGGGCACCAACAACCATGCCACGCTCAAAATTGCTTAAATCACCTTTCTTTCCAATTCTGACATTCAGTTTGGGGTTCGGGAGATTGTCTTGACCAGGACCACACCCCTAAATGCATTAAAGCAACTGCCATGTGATTGGTTGAGTAGATATTTGCATTAATGAGAAATTGAACGGGTGTTCCTAATAATCCTTTAGGTGAGTGTAAGCTAGTCATTATGCTACTAGTGAACAAGTCTGAGCAGCCTTTAGATTGACTGGAGTATTTCCCTTTAGTTGAGTCCACTGAGAATTGAGTATGGTCACAAACACACTGCATTATATTTATCATTCATTATTCACTTATTACAACCAATTTGGTTGCTGAATAGGAAAGTATTAACAAGAAATATCACTGAGCCAGCTTAATGATTTATTCCATTTACTAGTTTCAGGACTGTGTCCATTCCAAGTTAGCATCTTTATTGGTTGGTTGAAAACACTATTGATTAGGCTAGACTACTTGTGATGACAGTGGATAAGCTTGGGATTACCTTTGGCCAAGTGAACTAGGACCTCTTGGTCAAAGGTCACCCCAGAGCAGAACATACTGCTCTGAGACCTTTGCCTGACATTGTCTCAAGGAAGATTACCAGGCCAGGCAGCCTATTGGCCAATAATTCTTTAAAATGTGAAAGCTAGACAGATTGCAAAATGCAAAGATATGCATATACACAATACAATCAGGAACTGCAATTAGGAAAGCAATATTCTCACAATAAATAAGGCTTTGGATAGCCCGACTAATGTACATGGATAATAAAGTGGCAAAAAAATGTGTGTAATATTAGTACATACTCCCGCATAATACATTTTTATCCTCCATAATAACAATATGTACTGATTTCTATAAAACGTTACATAGCACAGCCGTGTGAGCTGTTTTTAAAGCAGCATGAATCCTGCCATGTTGGAAAGCCTGTTGGAAGGAGGTAATTCTTGTGGAAGGAGGTTGTTTGCATTGATTAGCAGTGCCCAAGAAAATAGTAATCCACTTGGTTTATTATACCATGTAAGTGATATAATAGTAATCAACTTGGTTGATTATACCATGTAAGTGATATAATAATAATCCACTTAGTTTATTATACCATGTAAGTGATATAATAGTAATTCACTAGGTTAATTATACCATGTAAGTGATATAATAGTAATCAACTTGGTTGATTATACCATGTAAGTGATATATTAGTAATCAACTTGGTTAATTATACCATGTTTGTGTTTTAATAGTAATCCACTTTGTTTATTATACCATGTAAGTGATATAATAGTAATTCACTTGGTTAATTATACCATGTAAGTGATATAATAGTAATCAACTTGGTTGATTATACCATGTAAGTGATATAATAGTAATCCACTTAGTTTATTATACCATGTAAGTGATATATTAGTAATCAACTTGGTTAATTATACCATGTTTGTGTTTTAATAGTAATCCACTTTGTTTATTATACCATGTAAGTGATATAATAGTAATCCACTTGGTTAAGTATACCATGTAAGTGATATATTAGTAATCAACTTGGTTAATTATACCATGTTTGTGTTTTAATAGTAATCCACTTTGTTTATTATACCATGTAAGTGATATAATAGTAATCAACTTGGTTGATTATACCATGTAAGTGATATAATAGTAATCCACTTAGTTTATTATACCATGTAAGTGATATATTAGTAATCAACTTGGTTAATTATACCATGTTTGTGTTTTAATAGTAATCCACTTTGTTTATTATACCATGTAAGTGATATAATAGTAATCAACTTGGTTGATTATACCATGTAAGTGATATAATAGTAATCCACTTTGTTTATTATACCATGTAAGTGATATAATAGTAATCCACTTAGTTTATTATACCATGTAAGTGATATATTAGTAATCAACTTGGTTAATTATACCATGTTTGTGTTTTAATAGTAATCCACTTTGTTTATTATACCATGTAAGTGATATAATAGTAATCCACTTGGTTAAGTATACCATGTATGTGATATAATAGTAATCCACTTGGTTAATTATACCATGTTAGTGGTTTAATAGTAATCCACTTGGTTGACTGAACCATGTTAGTGATGTAATAGTAATCCACTTGGTTAATTATACCATGTTAGTGGTTTAATAGTAATCCACTTTGTTTATTGTACCATGTAAGTGATATAATAGTAATCCACTTGGTTAATTATACCATGTATGTGATATAATAGTAATCCACTTGGTTAATTATACCATGTTAGTGGTTTAATAGTAATCCACTTGGTTGATTATACCATGTAAGTGATATAATAGTATTCCACTTGGTTAATTATAACATGTATGTGATATAATAGTAATCCACTTGGTTAATTATACCATGTAACTGATATAATAGTAATCCACTTGGTTGATTATACCATGTTAGTGATGTAATAGTACTCCACTTGGTTAATTATACCATGTTAGTGG
>JACXGM010028726.1:0-13938 GCA_016801145.1 Umbra pygmaea | reverse complement strand
AATAATATTGATCTGGTAGACATGTGAGGAGATGAATAATATTGATCTGGTAGACAGCTGAGGAGATTAATTTGTGGGGATGTCCTGGCTTCCGGCAGCCTTGTAGTTTGTTATAGTATTTAATATAAATGTCTGATGGGTGTATTTCTGTTGTATTATTTCCTTCATGACATGCATTCCTCAGCTATGAGGCGTCAGAGCCCAACAGTCTACCTATTTCGGCTCTGAGACAACAAGGCCTGGAGAAGCTGAAGACTGTGCTGGAGGACGCTATAGTAACCAATACGGGGAAACAGGTCCTGACTCTCACTGTGGACCTCTCCAGCTCCCAATTAAGGTAAGGTGTAGTACCATGTAGTAATGTTGTCATGCATAATTACTCATAATAATGTAGTCATAAGTAATATGGCTAGTGTGATATGATTGTGACCAGGGTAGGAAATTAGTAGTGATGGGTAAATTAACCTTCATTGCTGTTCTTTTAGCAGCAGGATATAATGCTGGCAGCACTCAGATTTTCTTTTTCAAGTTAATGACTGAGGATATTTAGTTTAATATTGTTGGTATATATATATTTCAGTTGTATCTCTAGATAAAGGGATAAAACATGTACATTAGGAAAGTACACATGTAAGAGGAGGAAGATTATTAGCACTTATTATTTAACCCCATCACAAAATGGGCACCAAGAATCTACCAGTCTGAAAATGAGTCCCACTGGCCAGTAGTGATCCAGACAAGGTAGACAGCCTTTTACAAACCCCACCCGAATTTTTCTCATCTAATCTATGTGAACCACAGGTCCAGTGGTGTTGCAGAATAATCTGGACCCTGTACATGGGCAGTCTCTGAGGGCCCTCCTCTCTGTATTCCCAGATTACACATTGTTCCCTGGTCTGACTCCACTGCGTTCAGTAGATCACCTGTTTTAGTTTTCAAAACAGCGTTCTACCGAAAGTTGACTAGTTTGCATCCCTGATGTCATGGGGGCCTTTTCCAACAGACTGATCTTTGGAATCTTCAGTAAGGGCATTTTCCTCTGGTAGATATCGTTCGCTGTCTGCGGTTATGAAATCGACTCCTCTACCGCCTCTGGAATTTAATTGAAGCTCTCTGCGGGTTTGCAGGTTTAATAAGATTTTTCATTTCTACTTGGATTTCACTTCCAAAGACCAAGTCACATTTTTTAGGGTATCGTCATTCAGCAACCTCAGCAAAAACATTGGTAGTAATTTTGTAACTAGTGAACCTGGGTAACAGATGCAGTGAGACAGGTCGGACACAGGTCTTTTCATTTCTGGTTGTCTGGTCAATACTTTTTCACTCATTATTTGTTTCTTATATAAAACATTTATATAATTTGATCAAACAGTGTCAAAGTAGTCTTCAAAATAATTGACATAGTTCTTCCTCCACGGGATCCCAGCTGGCTGTACAAGGAGGCAACTGTTCAGGAAGTAGATGTTAACCCTGACGAAGGTTCTGCTGCTGTCAAGGTGATCATCAGTGCGGCAGCGTATGGTCGCTACAGGAAGATATTCCAGATAGTTTCGACATTGTGATGGTCAAACAAGGTCCATCCTTTGTTCTGTGATCAGTCTGTTTTCTAATGTCTCTATAAACGTACCATTGATACCTTTTGTGTTAACAATTTATACCTTGTGGTAACAATTAGGAAATTATCCCTTGTTCATTTCATGTCAGAAATGTTGCCAAAAATGTATAAGATGCTGTAAGAGAAACAAATACTGTCATAAAAATAAAGAACTTAAACGTAAATATTTAAACAGTAAACTATCTCAGTATATATACTATGTGTTGACTCATTATTGATGTTAAACCGTTCAATCCAAAGTAACTGTCTTAATAATGTTCTGGGCTGTATGTAGTGTGCTAACGTTCATGATTTTTAGTGTGGGACTGTGTCCTGATGTAACAGAATTCACTACGATGGAACCAGGAGAATGTGGAAAAATCACCACCTAGACACAAATGAATAAAATCATATTTTTGAGTTTATTAATGTGCGCACGGGCGAAAGAACTTTGCTACAGTGAATCGCCCCACACATTAATTTTCCTGTTCTTATATAGGACTGCTTGCAGTCTTCAGACCAGAGACACCAAAGAGGCCAACAGGGTGTTAGGACCACCTACAGAGTACAGTGACATTATTAAACACAAAACACATGTAGCATCTGACTCTGGGTTGCCAAGGCGATAACTCCATAGTCAATAATGGAGGCATCATCCTATCATCTCATCCTGCTTTGCTGCAAGAGTCCTCTGACCTCTGACCTGTGCTATCTTCTGCCCTCTGTCCTGTGACCGCGTGTCTGACCCATAGCCTAACCCGTCTTCAGCTGCTGTAACAGTTTCCAGTTGAGGGCGATGACTATTGGGATGAAGGGAACCAGCCCTGCGAAGTCTCCTGCGATGATGTTAATTCTGTGGGGGCGTGGTCCAGGGACCTGTTTCTCCAGCCACGCCCTCAGACCCTCCCAGTTTGCCAGGGTCAGGGTGCGCAAGGTCTGACAGGGGTGTAGTGCAATATAGGATCGATGAGTCGTCAGGTTCAGACCTGAGACAAAGAAACCATCTGGACACAAGAACAAAACTGCAGACTTAATTTTGGCTTCCAAACACACATTTACGTTCATCAGTCAAATATAATGTATTTTATAGAGATTTATTGTACATTAACATTTCCCAGTTTTAACATCTTGTGTAAACCTCCCGGGTAACAGAAATGCTCTCTGTCTTACAGGTAATGCTCCCATATTTACAGGTAATGCACTCAGACTTATAGGTAATGCAGTCATTCTTACAGGTAATGCCCTCAGACTTATAGGTAATGCAGCCATTCTTACAGGTAATGCCCTCAGACCTATAGGTAATGCAGTAATTTTTTAAGGTAATGCACTCAGTCTTACAGGTAAATCAGTCATTCTTACAGGTAATGCTCTGTCTTACAGGTAATGCTCTCAGTCTAACAGGTAATGCTCTGTCTTACCTGGACAACCCATGTCTTTCTGCCAGTCCAGGTGTCTGATCACTCCACTGGCGGTAGGCTGATTGGCCCACCAGTAAGGTATAGCAGGCCACAGGTCCTGGTGTCGAGCTGCTGACGGGTCATCGTAGGACAGCACTACCTGGTAGGCTGAAGTCCACAGATTACGCAGGCTCAATACTGCCTCCTGGAGGGATACAGGAATCTTTTGTCTCCAAAACAGCACGCTAAGCCCTGCGTAGTGCACTCTTAATCAGAGCTCTTAGTAAAGATATGCTAGCATCCTAGCAATGCCTTACCTCATGCTTAAATAAATCATATTTCAAAGTTGTGTAAATCTATGAAGACCTAACGGTAATTATAGCAAAGATCGTGTAGATATACTACAGCTGTGGGGATACTGCTAAATATAGCTATAGCTTACCTTGTAGGGACAAAGTTTAGAACCAAAGATTCTTTTCAACGAGAAGATGAAATCCTTGTGTATTTGTTTGTTGAGTCCCTCAAAATGACTGCAGGCTAGGATTACAATCTCTTTAGGGTGAAGCTCCAACCAGGACGCTACAGCCTTCAAAGTTTCCTGTATGGTTACCAGAGAGAATTTTTTCTAAGTAGTCTTTAGTGTCCAGTCTGCGTACCAGAGAATACATGTTTCTAAATACACATACTCTTCAGTGTCCAGTCTGCGGACAGAGAGAATGTTACTAAATACTCTTTACCAGAGAATATACTGAATTTTCTAAATGTCAAAGCTTCTAGGAGAACTGGCTCAGGATTCGGTGTAGTGTGTTTCACTATTTGCCTTATTGTAGCGTCTGTCCTTAATATGATCGTTTGCCAAAGTGTGTATGTAAATTAAGTTTAGGGCAAAAAATACAGTTGGGCATAATGTTAGAATTCGATTTTCTTTTAGGCATCAGTGGCGGCTTGTATCAATGGACTAACAGGGCTAAGCCCTACTTTACAGTAAAGGTGAGAAAATTATTGTTAAAAATATGTAAACAGATTGAATAACATTTTGGTGAAACATAGACCAGCAAAAGCACGAAATAGTATGAAATACAAAGAAATATCTAAATGGGCAAATTTTTTACAGCCCAAATTCTGTATCGTCAGCATTCGTTAATCTTTGTGTTTAGCAGTGTTGGGTAAACTTACTTTTAAGATTACTATTCAGTTACTTGTTGACTTCACAAGTTTTGGGAGGTCCCTAATTAAGATAAAATGATCAGGTAAATGGAGTTCATATCTTCCTGGTGACCATGATTGATATTTCCTTTACTCTTTCTATTCGTTTTATAGGTCACTGTTAAGATATGAACTCCATATTGAAATTCCTTCTTGAAATTCACTTTCCAGATACTGGGCTATTCCCATACTAAACTATTCTTATACCGGACTATTCCCATACTAAACTATTCTCGTACTAAAATATTCTTATACTGGACTATTCCCATACTAAACTATTCTCGTACTAAACTATTCTTATACTGGACTATTCCCATACTAAACTATTGTCGTACTAAACTATTCTAATACTGGACTATTCCTCATACCCACCACAACGGTCAGATGTGTGTAAATGACGTGTGTGAAATACAGGTCGTTGGATAGGTCATACGGTTTGTGGGCGATTCTGAGGTCAAAGTATCGAATCCCCATAGAAAGCTGCTCAGCAATACTCTTGTCCTGTCAAAAGAGGAAGACACTGGGTTCCAGAAATAGAAGAAACACAGGAATTTTAACTCCATTCAATCTAAACTAAACTTTGCAGCATTCAAATGTACTGTAAGTAGATTAAATATTGATTGTGGTTATCAGAGTACAGAGGGAGCCTTTATAGAAACATAACATTGTATCATACTTTAAAGTAGTTGTTCATTATCATGTGAACATATTGATCATAGTTCAGTTATTAGTTACTGCTATTGGTCATATTTTAGTTATAGTCATTAAAGGTTTATAGTCATTAATCATAGTTGATGTTATAGAAATTGATAATATTTTAAAGTTATTCTTTATAGTGACTTTTTTCTCCCCACTAAAGTTCTCATATCCAGGGGTCCACATGGCATAGTGGGCTAAGTCACTGCATTGCAGGACAGTCTACGTCATGGTAGTCAGTGGTTCGAGACTCTCTTGCTTCTCATGTGGTTTGAACCATATGAGCACCCCTCGCCATCCGACAGATTTGTCCAAGGAGTTGCAGAGCTGCCAACAAGGCAGAGTTAGTTGGAATTGGGGAGAAAAAAATAAAAAGTTCTCATGTCCAAATCCCCTTTAAGCCTTGTCAGCAACCCTTCTCAGTTGCGGGATGGTTGAAGATCGATTGCATGCTTCCACCAAGAACGTGTTGCCAAGCTGTATGATTCTTTTCACACTGCCTGTTCAACACGGATGCATTAACTTAGTAGCTATATTAATTTGCCCTATCAATAACAGAAACGTCTGGAAAATGCCCTAGCCAGTATTCAAACTCTGGCCACAGTGACACAGTTGTGCTGCGAGGCATTGACTTACACCATGGTGCCATGCAGGAGGCAACATAGTTTAGTATGTAGAGACTAATAAGTATTTATATTAATTGATGGATGATGAATGAGGAGTGTACCTGTGTAGCGTTACTGTGTTGTGTACTTGTGTAGCATACCTGTGTTCTGTATTTGTGTAGCGTACCTGTGTAGTGTACCTGTGTAGTGTACCTGTGTAGTGTACCTGTGTAGCGTACCTCTGTTGTGTGGCGTACCTATGTAGCATACCTGTGTGGGTATCTGTGTAGCGTACCTGTGTAGTAGCCCACCTGATGATGGCAGGTCGTGTTATGCAGTAGAGGAGACCATCAAGGCGTCTAAAGGTGTCAGACTCGGAGCGTAGCAGAGGGGAGTTGATATCTAGGCTGTAGCTCATAGCATCATGACTGCCTGGAAAAGCAGAGGGGAGCTGATGTCACTAACATTAATGCTGCTTGAAGGAGAATAGATGGAAAACAATCATTTGTTTTAACTATGTTTATGATTTAGGCACATTTTTATACAGTTAGGTCCATAATTATTGGACATGGTTATACAGTTAGGTCCATAATTATTGGACATTGACAAAGTGATAATTATGTTATCTGTCTGCCACAATATATTGGAGTTAAAATGAACTAATCAGGTGAATGGTGCAGGAATTACAGTACTTTTAAATTTGCTTTGAGGGGCCAGATGTAATTTGACGATTGGCTGCTCAGCTGTACCTCATTAGTTCACTTACAAGTAAGCAGAGAGAAGGTCTAGATTTGATTTCAAGTGTGGCATTTACATTTGGAATCTGTTACTGCCAGTGAAGCACCGCATCCTTATGTGGAAAAATCAAAACAAACCCAACAAAGACATTGTCCTTTTGTCCTCAAAGTTGATGTGTTAAAAACAGGAAAAATGGGCAAGCATAAAGATTTGAGGGACTCTGACAGGGCCAAATCATAATGGCCAGATGACTGGAACAGAGCATTTCTAAAACTGCAGCTCTTGTGGGGTGTTCCCGGGCTGCTGTGGTCAGTATCAACAGTGGTCCAAGTAAGGAAAAGCAGTGAACTGGTGACAGGCTCATGGGCGGTCAAGGCTCATTGATGCATGTGGGTAGTGAAGGCTGACCCGTGTGGACAGCCGAGTTACTGTAGCTCAAACTGCTGAAACAGTTCATGCTGGTTCCGATAGAAAGATGTCAGAACAACCAGTGCATCGCAGTTTGTTGTGTATGGGGCTGTATAGCCGCAGACCAGTCAGGGTGCCCATGCTGACCCCTGTCCGCTGCCAAAAGCCCCTACAAAGGGCATGTGAGCTTCAGAACTGGAACACGGAGCACTGGAAAAAGGTGGCCTGGTCTGATTAATCAGGTTTTCTTTTACAGTACGTGGATAACTGGTTGCGTGTGCGTCGCTTACCTGGGGAACACATGGCATCAGGGTGCACTATGGGAAGAAGGCAAGCTGGCAGAAGCAGTGTGGTGCTTTGGGGCATGTTCTGCTGTGAGAACTTGGGTTCTGCCCTTTATGTGGATGTTACTTTGACACATACCACCTACCTAAGCATTGTTGCAGACCATGTACATCCTTTCATGGACACGGTATTCCCTGATGGCATTGGCCTCTGCCTCTGCATTGGCCTCTGGCCTCTGCCACAAAGCAACAATGGTTTAGGAATAGATTGAGGAACACAACAATGAGTTCAAGGTGTGACTTGGCCCCCAAATTCCCCAGATCTTAATCCAATCAAGCATCTGTGGGATGTGCTGGACAAATACAGTGGGCTCCATAATTACTGACACCCCTGACTGGCAATGCACAATCAATACTGTAAAAAATATAGACAACTCAATTATAGAGAAAATACCAAGAAATAACCTCAAAATACCAAGAAATACCGTACTTTATTAATTTGTCAATGGAACAAACCAAAATAATTTATTGATAAATTAAAAATCATTGTCCGCCAAATCAAGGTTTCATAATCAATGGCCCATAGATTATTTTAAATAACATCTACCAAAATTAAACCAGGAATAAAATTCCACTTATTTAAATTAATCTATGTCATGACTGGTCCGACTCCCTCTACTGTCCAAAGATGTGACTCTTCAGTCTATTAGGGCATTGGTTCCCAAACCTCTCCTCTGGGACCCCAGACAGGCCATGTTTTAGTTTTAACCCTGAAATGGCACACCTGATGCAATTAGTCAAAGGTGTAATGTGTAGTTGACTAATTTAATCAGTTGTGTCATTTCAGGGTAAAAATAAAAACATGACCTGTCTGGGGGTCCCAGAGGAGAGGTTTGGGAACCACTGTATTAGGGAACCCTGTCTGGGAGGCCACTGATTAGCAGCAGACTGGGTGTATTACAAACACCTGTGTCTTGGTGCACCTGTGTTCTGTCTGTTCATTAAGGGACTAATTAAGGGACTTAATTCTCTGGAGATCTAGACTCTGTGTTAGTTATTGCTCCTGTGATGATGCCCTGCATGTGTTGATGCCCTCCTACTAGTATTTTCAATAAGTTTAGTTAGAAAGGATTTGTTTAGTCCAGCGTGCCTTACTGCTTTAGTTTTGATTCTGGTGTGTACAGTCTTATTCTTATTTGCTGAAGTGAACAAACAAGAGTTATTCACGGCTTGAGAGAAGAGGTACAAACAGAGCTGGCATGCAGGGATGATGAGGTCTGTTTGGATAAGCTCATTAAGATGAAAGTATGCTTGAATGGCTTAGTGAGGGCTAGGAGGGGTCCTGCTTAGCGCGCACTGCATTCTTCCCCTTGTAAATCACCTAAGGAGTATCAGACTGAGGCCATGGACGCGTATATACAGGAGGCTCTGGCCCAGGGGTTCATTAGACCATCTACCTCTCCCATTTCCTCCAGCTTCTTCTGCATGAAAAAGAAGGATGGTGGCATACGTCCCTGTATCCACTACTGGGCCTTTAACCAGATCACGGTATAGTACAGATATCCTTTGCCCATTTTTCACGCCACGGTCGAACAACTGCATGGGTCAAAATTCTTCATTAAGCTAGACCTGAGGAGCGCGTACAATCTGGTGTGCATAGGAGTGGGTGATGTGTGGAATATGGCCTTTAGTACTGCGTCAGGACATTAGGAGTACCGGGTGATTGCATATGGGTTAGCCAACGCCCCCTAAGTGTTCCAAGCGTTTGCGAAATAGGTTTTCCAGGACATGTTGAGCCAATGTGTAGTGGTCTACATTGATGATATCCTCATTTACTCACCCACTTTAGAACAACATGTCCTAGATGTCAGGGCGGTACTTGGAAGACTCCTGAAACATCACCATTATGCCAAGGTAGAGAAATGCCTGTTCCATCATACTGCTGTCTTTCCTTGGTTATAGGCAAATTCGTCTCCTAGATCTTTACTTGAGAGATGCAAAGTCAGTGGAGGGCTTGCACTTCCCAATTTTCTTTATTACTTTTGGGCAGCCAACTTTCAAAAGCTCCTATTCTGGTTGCATTCTCCAAGTACTCCTTGGTGTCACCTGGAGAAACTATCATGCACGTCTACATCTTTGGAGGCTTTAGTTTGTTCTGCTATCCCAGTCTCCCCATCTTGCTACACTGGCAACCCTGTAGTACAGTCCACACTGAAGATCTGGTATCAGTTCTGGTGCAATTTTTAATACTCTGCATCTGTCCTGGGCACTGTTGACAAAAAACACATTGACAAGGCCTTCTCTCTCTTGGCAAGGAAATGTATTAAGACCTTTCATGACCTCTACGACAAAGGAGTTTTCCTCAGTTTCCCTGATCTGGCCTCTAAACACTATCTGCCTCCATATAATTTTCCACTACCTCCAGATTAGATATTTGGTTTCCTCACAATTTTTTGGCTTTCCTAATAACCCCAAAGCCAGGCCTGGGATGAGATTAACTCTAATGCACAGACAGCTGTAATTGCTCAGGTCTTTTCTTGCATTATGGGTTTTGACAAACATTCAATCAATACAACTACATCTGTCTGAGAGAAGGAAATGGGAGTTAAATTTGAGAAAATACTTTTACCAACTCAAAGATGAGAATGAAAGACTGAAAGAGGAACTTCAGCAATCATGCTTCTCATTCTCCATGGTCAAAAAGCTGCACACTCTCTGTTTCTCACTGGGCTAACTTCAGTTCTCTTCAGTTGGTTAATGTCAAAAATGAAAGACAGAGTGCAGAAGCGAACTAAAAGTCTCATGTTGGAAGATGATTTATTGGTGGTGTCTATATAGGCTCAACATTTCTGAAAGCAGTGTCAAACATTCTAAGATCCTGGTTGCCTTTAATGGCAAGCATATTAAAATTGATTACTAAATGACCAAGCTACCCTTTAAAAATATGCCCAAAAGTTTCAGGTGACATTTAAGGAGATGCAGGTGTATAATTAACTGTAGAGATGTATTCATGGAGAGTTCTACTAACTTGACTGCTAGAGCTCAAACCTGGTCCAACTACAAGCATAACACTGTTAAGTACCTGGTGGGAATAACACCTGCAGGGGCAGTTTCATTTCTGTCTGCAGGCAGGGGTGTGAGTGTCAGATAAGCAAATAACACTTTAATTAGGATTTTTGCACCTGTTAGAGGCAAAAGATAATCTTAGCAGACGAGGGGTTTTTGATCAGGGATGAACTTGCTGCTTATGGAACCACTGCGTATACCAATTAGATTCATCCAGACAATGGTCTTGTGTGAGAATACATGTAGAGAGTGTTATAAACAGGTGGAAGAATTTCAAAATTTTGCGTTCTGTTATTCCAATTTCACAAGTTAGCCTCTTGGAGGACATGGTGATTGTGTGTGGTGCTCTTACCAATTTGTGTAAATCTGTGGTGCCCAGAAAAGGTGTCAGGTATTTAATGTCTGTGTGCATTTGTTTGTCTTGTGTGTAAAACAATGACAATTTATATGCGTTTTACTCTGCTCACTTTGAGAATTTAATGTTTTTTGTATTGTGATTATTAGTGAAACATCTGTAATTGTACATTGTTGTTATTGATTGTCACTAGAATTTTTAGGAAGCTGTTCCAAAAAAATGGATTTGCAGTTTTGGGAATTTTTTATTCTAGAAACATCTTCACATCTTTAACATTGTACTGTAATGTCACTCTAAATTGACATTTATATTCTATTAATCTACAACTACTGCAGGGCCAATTCTGTAGTCTCCTCTTAACTTGTGCCCAACTATAATGAAAGAAGTGTTTGCACATCATACACAATTGTGTTTTCAAACTTGTGTTGCAAAGTACAGGTGGTTGAAGGGCAGGATCTTGGTTGCGAGTTAGAAGTTCTGGCAGAACAGAAGTTATGAAACATTGCTTTCCTTGAGTTAAATCCTTCTGCAAGAGCTTTTCATATCTTGGGATGTGATCCACAACCAGCTCCTGATTTGTCCACACAACAAAAGCACAGTAGTGGACATTGCAGACAAACATGTGGAGTTGAACCTGGTGTAGTACTGGAAATCACAGTAGTGGACATTGCAGACAAACACGTGGAGTTGAACATGGTGTAGTACTGGTATGTCTTCTTTAGATGGAATGTACTTAAATGGGCATTTGATTTCGGGGACTGCTTCCCCACAGCAAGAACAAACAATTTTCCCATCTGGAGATGCGCCAATGTGTAGTTCATCAGGTCTGCCTGCCTTGTGAGTGTGCCATGTCTTGGGACTTTGCTTGCTGTTTTGTGGTGGCCTCAAGTCTCTCACACTGGTCAGGGTGGATATTTCTTTTCATGTTGTGATAGTCGTCCTCACATTTCTCTGTGATGTCCACGTGTGTCTGCTGTCTGAGCTTAGGGTCCTACAAGGCAGTGAGTGGCTCTGATCTAGCTCAGACTCAGATGTCTCTGTGTTCTATGCTGGTAAGAACGACAGCATTCAGGGGCAATCAGATATTGCTTGGATGTCTCCATCTGAGATCTAGAAGATGACATGGGACAACAATTTAACACACACATTCTCTTAGATGATTGGCATGTTATGAATATACAGCAAAATGAACATGCAATGTGTTTTAATTGTGTGTAGAGCATTCGGTTTATAGTAGTACTCAGCAGTCATCTTGACAAAGCAACAATGTGTGATCTACTCTGCCTCCTGCACTGCTACTGAACCTCCTGACTTCAGCTGGAACCGCTGCTTTCATCTGTCTTTTAGGCCTCTGGAAGTTGATCTCCCTAACTCTTGCTGGTTTGACCTCTCTCTTCGTCTGTTTCCAGAGGCATTCTCCTGATGTACTTGCTGGCTGCTCCGTCCTCCCCATCCTAACATACAGCTCCACCTTAAATATTATTGCGGCTGCAACAAGATCCTAGACTGTGATGTCAGATGGAAAATTAAACAGAGTGATAACTTGTTGCTCATCTCATAGCATAGCTAACACACCAACATATCTAACATAATAACATAACTGTTAACAAAATACGTGTTATATTAATTATAGTTTCAAATATGAGCTTTCAAATATGATATAAGCTAACGTAACTTACCCAGTCATGCAAGTGCAGTTCGCTGTCAAGATGTAATTCTATGTTCTGTTTACAAAGCCTGGTACATGGTTGTCTTCTGTTCTTGGCACTGGCTAGGCAGAACTTCGGATCGTACACAACTCATCTGTTAAACCTTTATATTTTAAGTCTTGTACAGTGAGGAGAACAAGTATTTGATACACTGCTGATTTTGCAGGTTTTCCTACAGCATGTAGAGGTCTGTAATATTCATCATAGGTACACTTCAACTGTGAGAGACGGAATCTAAAACAAAAATCCAGAATATCACATTCTATGATTTTTATAATAATTAATTTGGATTTTATTGCATGGCATAAGTATTTGATCACCTACCAACTAGTAAGAATTCCAGCTCTCACAGACCTGTTAGTGTTTCTTTAAGAAGCCCTCCTGTTCTCCATTTATTAACTGTATAAATGACACCTGTCCACACACTCAATCAAACAGACTCCAACCTCTCCACAATGGCCAAGACCAGAGAGCTGTGTAAGGACATCAGGGATAAAATTGTAGACCTGCACACGGCTGGGATGGGCTACAGGACAATAGGCAAGCAGCTTGGTTAGAAGGCAACAACTGTTGGCGCCATTATTAGAAAATGGAAGTAGTTCAAGATGACGGTCAATCTCCCTCAGTCTGGGGCTCCATGCAAGAGCTCACCTCGTGGGGCATCAATGATCATGAGGAAGGTGAGGGATCAGCTAAGAACTACACAGCAGGACCTGGTCAATGACCTGAAGAGAGCTAGGACCACCGTCGCAATGAAAACCATTAGTAACACACTACGCCGTCATGGATTTAAATCCTGCAGCGCACGCAAGGTTCCCCTGCTCAAGGCAGCGCATGTCCAGGCCTGTCTGAAGTTTGCCAATGAACATCTGGATGATCCAGAGGAGGAATGGGAGAAGGTCATGTGGTCTGATGAGACAAAAGTAGAGCTTTATGGTCTAAACTCCACTCGCAGTGTTTGAAGGATGAGTACAACCCCAAGACCACCATCCCAACCGTGAAGTATGGAGGTGGAAACATCCGTGGGGATGCTTTTTTTCAATGGATACCGGACGACTGCACCGTATTGAGGGGGGGATGGATGGGGCAATGTATTGCGAGATCTTGGCCAACAACCTCCTTCCCTCAGTAAGAGCATTGAAGATGAGTCGTGGCTGGGTCTTCCAGCATAATAACGACCCGAAACACACAGCCAGGGCAACTAAGGAGTGGCTCCGTAAGAAGCATCTCAAGGTCCTGGAGTGGCCTGGCCAGTCTCCAGACCTGAACCCAATAGAAAATCTTTGGAGGCAGCGGAAAGTCTGTATTGCCCACCGACAGCCCCGAAACCTGAAAGATCTGGAGAAGGTCTGTATGGAGGAGTGGGCCAAAATCCCTGCTGCATATATTAACCATAAGCCTTACTCTAACCTTAACCACTCTGAAACCACCGAGGTAAAGTTGGTTGGATATTGGATATTGGATATTCAACGGATATTCGAATCCCGAAATCAGTGCTGTTTTCCCGGGCTCAGCCACACGATAACCCGGTGTATCAGACGAAGTACACAGCGGTCTATGTATGGTTAGGGACCGTCAATAAATTATATGTCTCAAAGTTAGTAATTCAATAGCATTTTAACCATGTGGTTTATAGACCTCCAACCACTTTTCAGTTGTTCAGATAGGACCCCCACATGTTGCACAGCCTTTGGAATTTCGAAAAATGTTTAGAATTTTTTTGGTGACTTTTTAAAGATTTCAAAATTCAATAGCTTTTTTGTTGAATGACTTAGAAACGTCAAACCACTTTTCAGTTGTTCAGATAGGACCCCCACATGTTGCACAGCCTTTGGAATTTCAAAAAAATGTTTAGAATTTTTTTGGTGACTTTTTAAAGG
>JACXGM010028725.1:0-13939 GCA_016801145.1 Umbra pygmaea | reverse complement strand
TTTCTTGTTACGGATATGTTTAGTTTTTAGAGGTGCAACTGCATTCAGTGTGTTACACAGGGTTAGGTGTAAATCTTCAGTTAGTTCATTCACAGATGTGTCAACTGTGACATCATTGGTATGGTAGAATGAGTCAGGAAGGGCATTCAGGAACATTTGGGTTGTTAGAGAATTTATATTACGGCTCTTAAAAGTCCCTTACCACAAAGTTATTACCACATACTCTCCCTATACAGTACAGCGCATGAAAGTGGTCAAGAACAATTTCAATTCTTTCACACAACATTCAAAACTTTTACAAGATCATAGACTGATTGCTGCTTATAGATAGAAATATAATCTACAAGATTATTTGGTTAAAGCCAAACTTAAACCTTCATTTAAACCCAAACAAATTGGCAAGAGTGAATTTTACAAACATTATTTTTGGGTTCAAAATCATATTAATCATGAGGTTAAGACAAAAGGGGGCACTAGTGTTCAGACTAAAAATTGCATATACTTGATAATTTGTAAACATTGTAATAAACAGTATGTTGGTGAAACCAGTAATACTCTTCTCACTTGATTTACACAACACAGATATAACATCCTTAGAAAGAAGGACACTAGTCTCCCCTTGGTCCAACACTTTATCATTCAGGGATGGTCTCAACTTGTAGGCTCCTCTTGGTCCAACACTTTATCGTTCAGGGATGGTCTCAACTTGTAGGCTCCTCTTGGTCCAACACTTTATCGTTCAGGAATGGTCTCAACTTGTAGGCTCCTCTTGGTTCAAAACTTTATCATTCAGGGATGGTCTCAACTTGAAGCTACAATTTTAGAAGCCCATCATAGATGGTCCACAGCTCAGAGGAAAAAGGCAGAAAGGATCAACAATCTGGGTACTTTACAACCTTTCGGTTTCAATGAGAGATGAGTGGATCGGATCTGACTGGGGGAGCATAGTTTATGCATCGTTGTCACCACCCTAAGGGGTGACACCCATTTATCTACTTCGTAACCCTACTCATATTCTTATCCTAACCTTAACCTATTTGGAGCTCATGCCTAACCTTAAAATTTCATCAGTATGGGTTTATAGGCCTTACCTGGACCTTTATTCTAAATTTAACCCATTGGGATTTATACCTAACCTTAAGTCCCTATTATTAATAATTTATAAGCCTTACCCTGTAATTTCTTCTAACCTTAACCTATTGGGGTCCATGCCTAATCCTAAATTTAATTTTATAATATTTCAAGGCTTACCTTGAATTTCGATTCTATTTTGTACCCATTACAGGTCAGGCTTTACCCTAATACAATTTTGTGTGTTATTATTAGTTTATAAGCTATTCCATAACCCCATTACTTGCCTTATTTCTTGTTATTCATACCCAACCACAAGAGGTTACATTATTTTCAGGCTTTAACTGGTTATTGACTGGTTCTTACTGGTGATTGGCTACAATACGGTTTGGTAGTGGATTTGAACCAATCAGAAGGGCTCTAGGCCATGTGTTAGTTGCACACATTGCTCTTTGTATACACACACACCCTTGGTTTTCTACTCAGAGCAGCCTCAGAGTTTTGGAGTGCTATATATATTAGTATTGTACCTGAAGAAGGCCAAATTTCGGTTGAAACGTTGTCTTACCTATTTGTTTTGTAAATAAATGTTAAGTTAAACTTTATCACGCTTTTCTTGATTTTTTCTGAACTTTTGACCGTGTTTGTGTTGGAAAGCTACTTCTCCTATGGGGCCCTGCCATGAGGTACAGGGACCAATTCGAAGACTTTAATGAAGATTACCACTATTCAACACAACACAGGTATCGCACATGGTCGGTATCACCAATAAACCGACATATAATAATGATCATTTTCAGGAAGATTATTATAATCCACCACCTAAATTTAATTGGAGCTATGCTCATAACAATGACAATCATGCTACAATATTGATAGCCGTAGCTATGCTGATGCAGTTAGACAGGGCCGTCCACGTGGACCGATGCCTCAATCAACACAACGGTACCGTCCAATGGGATACTCCAACAGGGGTCCAGCTAGAGACCGCAGGAGACCTCAACATAAAGATGGCTACTCTCATCCCCGACCACAGAGGTACTTTTGGGATTATCCACAACGTAACTTTAAACCCTACAAAAATAAGGGGGCATGTAATAATCAGTAGGGCAATAGACAGAACAGACCCCGACGGTGCCTACCTCCCAATCAACCTGTCACTACAAATAAGGACTTTACTCTTAAAACTGACAAATATTAATCCAGTTAGCCGCATGGGACTGGACCCAGAACTTTGAACTTGCCTCTAAATGGGCCAAACGTCAACTTGGAAGGAGACTTACACCTGAGACCTTGGAGTCAACACGCCTACAACTCCAGCAGAAACTGATTGCTCCACAAAACACACCTCCGGTTCCACAGACTGCTGTAGTGACAGATGAGACATATCCTATACAACCTCACCCTCGGGTTCATCCTTGTGTAGCCACACAATCTACCTCAATACTCATTCATCCTGAACCCAGATCACGGACACCAGAGGGCTTACGGATTCCAATCCAGTCACCTCAACCCCTCATGGTGGATAAGAGTACCAGTACACCACCTAGGGAGGAAGTGGTTCCTGCTCCGGAGACCAGACTGGACCCTATTGTCCACTCCCCTCCTCTCCCCCTTTAAGGATTCTCCTCTGCTCTTCTTATTGCTCCCCCTCACCCTCCCACTTGCTCTTCTCTTGACCTATCTTCTGTACAGGCACCCAAGGAGCAAAGACAACCAAGGGCAACGCAGCAGTTGAAGCAGAGCACCATAACCCTACCTCCTCCTACTCGGACTAAAGTTCCAGAAACACAAAGACAGGCACCACAGGAGGTTTCATCATCGGAGCCCAACAACCAGCAGGCCCCACTGGAACGGATCTACACTTGTCGCCACATTATTCCAGTGAATCACTGGATCTGCCTTCTAAGGTCAACTATTGGCCATGTCAGAGGATGAGGATGATTTTTATTCCCTCATTCCTCCCACTCCACCTGGGCCATCCTCACCAGTGCAGAGGACCCTTACATTTAAGGTACCCGGGTCAAAACCTACCCCACCGAGACGTGAACCTAACCCATAAGAAATACACACACTCCAGAAAATGTTAGCCTGGAAAACCATAAACGCATACACATCATTCTAATGTTACCAGATTTCCTCCATTTAGCGATAGGAACCTACAAATTGATGGCTATCCTGGTGCAACTTTCCGTCATGCTGAGGCGATTTTGGCCAACTCAATGGGCTCCAACCTTGTCCAGAAACTAGTGTTGTCCTTTGGCATCAACAATAGAGTACAGCACCCAGAGAAAACTGCAATCAAACAATTACAAAAGGCTGTCAGGATGGCTAAATCAGCCTGTCCAAGGGCCCAGATCCTGATCCCTCTGATTAATTGTTCTGACGGCTTACCCCAATCAGAAGGGACAAACATCACTGACCACTACGACCACATACCCAAATTGTGAAATGATCTGTTCAGCGCAGAAAAGGACAAAATTAATTGGTCAGAATCTACAGCGAAACACATGTTGCGACATTGGATCAACCAATCCCCGTAAATACTATACAGACGGGGGACAAATCTATTGTAAACTTGTTCAAACATGTTACTTTATCTCATTCTCAAGTTTCCCTTTTGAGCAAGGGTTTAAACTTTTGTTCCTTCAGTAGACGGCTATAATAAAATAAGAGTTAGAAACCTGATTAGGTATGATCTGCAACGATACCACAGGAAAATCAAATTGGCTGTCTACTATAGGAATGAACCTGACTCGGTACACCTCCCCTTTATTCGCAAATATTCTTGGGTTCCTCCGGACGACAGCCTGCCCCCTCAGATTCATAACCTGATTAAGTCAGATCTAGATTATTTTCAGGAAGAATTTAGAATCGGCAGAACAAACCCTAATTTGAATTTGGCTGAGTCTCAAGCACTTAAATCTTTAATAAAATTGTGATTAAACCAACTGATAAGGGCAGTGCTGTGGTCATTTTGGACCGTGAACAGTATCTTCGGGAGGGTTACCGACAACCTAATGACTCTACTTATTATTCTAGACTAGACAAACCTATTTTTATGGATACTATACCTATGGTGGATAAGATTTTACAATCACTCTTATTTACAGGGTTATTATTACTTATTAATAACAATCAAAAACTCTTATTTACAGGGTGACACACAGCCTAGACATTTTTATATGTTACCCAAAAATCACATAGCCAAATCTTCTGGGGGTAGGTCAGATTGCAATAGTGAAAAATATTTCACTGCAGAATTTATTGATCATTATTTAAATCCTCTTTCCACCCGACATCCTAGTTCTCAAAGACACTTGTGATTTTATAGACAAAATTAGGAATATTATCCCCACTGATTCCCTTCTATTTACTATGGCTGTAGTTAGTTTATATACCAACATTGACATCCAAGACGGTCTACAATCCATCAAAATATATTTTTCAAATATCCAGACAGCAAAAGACCTGGGCCTGTATTCATAAAGATTCTAAGAATCCTCTTAGAAAACTCCTGATTTAGCTCAAAAACTTCTACGTAGGAGTCTTAGCTTAAGAGCGATTCCAGACCGATCTAAGAGCAACTCTGAGCAAGGAAAAGACAAAAACTATCATCTTAGTGAGGAGGCGGGGCTGACCCCGTTGCTATGTATGACACAATCTTTTGAAGACTGTGATTGGTTGGCTGTCCAAGAAGGAAAAAACTTTGTGATTTTAAGTACATATTTCATGAAACTGTCACGGATTTAGAAGTTAAGGATCTGTGGCAGTTTCACAGAATTTTCGGCCGTTCCGTGAAACTGCCACAGAGTTTGAAGTTAAGTGTTGGTGGGAGTATCACGTATTTCTGAGATCTCATTGAATAATTCGGATGTGGGTTCCATCAAATACTCCGACAACAAGGCTGCTATATTCATAAATGCAGTTTTTATGAATATAAAGGTGGGAATGCCCAGTGGAAAGGAAATTAACTGCGACACAATAAGAGGTTCTGAAAGTGCTGTAATTGTTTGTGTCATCACTCTGCTTACAGAAGGTTGTGACAGACCCAAGTCATCACTGCTACATTGTTGCATTTTCCCAGTTGCCAAATATCTTAATGTAGCGATTACTTTCATTTCTGGCACTATGACATTTCTGCGCTGTGTCGGAGATGCTAGCGTGTCTCTAATAAGATCGGTCACAAACATGATCCCTGCACGATCTAATCTATAGCTTCTTATTGACTCACTATCATCCATTGTCTGCAACACATTTCTTCTACCTCTTCGTAATTCCGCCGTCTTCTCCTCTACTGAAGGAACTCTTAAGCCTCTTAAAAGTCCTCATCTGTACTCCTACCAATTTTGGCCGTAGGACCTCTTTTAAGAGTTAAGATGCTTTCTGAATTACTTTTTTCTTTACTAGGATTTTTTTTTATTTTAAGAGTAAACGCCCACATTTCTAAGAATTTTCTTAGAATTGTCTCACTAGGAGCTACTCTTTGCATTAAGATTCTTTATGAATACGGGCCCTGGATTTTAGGGCTGCAACCAAAATTCTCTTTTCCTCTTTGTCCACTAGAGGGTATACTAAAACCTTTTTACGTGGGAAACCTCAGATCTTGGATGAACCATTACCTGTTATAACCACCTATTCACCTTAACCAGTCCAACTGTCTAAGGTTATCAATAGAAACTTTAAATCCTTTGTTGAGGACTCTAGTTTATTACAACCAGAGTACTTATCTCCGACTGTCATTCTAATTCGCCTGATGAAAGCCCTTGGGAAAGGCCGAAATGCGTAGCGATACTCCTGAAATGACAAAGAAGGTTGATGTATGCAAGTCCTCTCCATCTCTTAATCCTAACCTTAACCATTGTGGATGTTGCAATATTTGACCCTTGTGCCTGATTTGTTAAGTCCATGACTTTTAGGCAAATTGTTTTGATTAGGACTGTATAGTCCACAACAATTTTGTCCTTGATTTAACATGGCACATGGCTAAACAGCTCTATGTTTGTGTTGCAGTCACATGGCTGGTCTGGATGTTGCCAGGGACCCAGCTGTTCAATGGATTTTAGGATGGAGGACCCCCTTCTTATTTACCTAATCCTAAGGAATATTTACAACCTTCGAAAATATGTACTGTACTTGCATTTACATTATATTGACATGATATAATTTATAAATGTTTGTCATTTCGGCAAACTGCGTGAAAGAAATGGTTTTGACCCAATTCTACATGTCTCTCCCCTCGTGCTAACCTTTCCTTCCCTTCTTCTGTTTTCTGAAGGAACCCATCCGACCTCCGTTTTTACCTAAACCATTTAAAAACAAAAATGTGCGGGAATCTAAGTGATAATTTCAGTTGGAAATCGTAAAAATATTTATTAAAAGCAGTATTTAAACCTTAAGTAAACAGGGTAAACTTAAAACCATGAGTGTACGCTACGTATAACTTACCCTTGGGCGTCGTCTTTGAACAAGGCGTAGATCCGTCGTTGTTGAGATTAACTATTTCCCAAACTTTTCTATTCTTTTCAGTAGTATTTTCTTTTGCTGCCTTTGGCTTCTTCTGGAAAACTGCTCATCTCTTTGCTGTAATAAACAGCCAGATACCCAGTAGCAAAAACACCATCCCTTTGATATCCTCCATTGTTTTCATGTGTCTAACAACAGTAGACTTGGGTGTCGCGTTCAACGTGATGTCAACGCAGTTTCTTGTAGGGCGGTACCATGGGCAGGAAAGAGTAATATCTACAGTAGAAAACAAACTGAGTTGAGGCAGGTAGAGTTGAGTAGAGCTGTTACGTAGCAATGGAAATGCTTTGAATGCGAGTAGAGGCGAGGCAAGTAGAGTTGAGCTGGTTCCAGCAATGGAAAAGGGCCAATAGACACGTACGTAGGCGCCAAAAAACACACAGGTACTGCACTGCTAGGAGGGGCCTCCGCAGGCATTGACCGCGCTACCATCTCCGCCACCTTCATAAGGTATACAGGTTAGATGCATTAGGTGAATGTTATGACACACGACCATGAAACGTCACATGAAAATTTATTTCATAGTAAGACTTTATCCCATGTTCTTCAATTTTTTTACATTTTCAATTTACATGCATGGATGTTGTTACAATCAGGTTTTGAAATGAGCACACGCCAAATGTGGGTATTTATTAAAATTGGCTGGTGACATTTCCTAATCCCCCATGTGAATAAACAAATATTGAATTTTCATAATGTATTTGAAAAATCAAATACATGACAGCACTATAATTGCTATGATTACCTGGAAAAAAGAGGCCACCTAGTGGACAGTATCGGGATAGACGAGTTAAGTAGTAATGTTTACTAACACTTTTCGGCAAAACACTGTGTGTGTCCAGCTAATACTATATTTCATTAATGGGCACTGATTATATTTATGGACCACTAATTTTATATGAGGCAGACAGACACACACAGACCTTTGTCAAATCGCCCTGCCTCATCAGTTGAGGCAGAATCCCCACAAAATATTATATTGTCCTCCATTCCATCTTGTCTAATGAGTTATCCCTGGAGAACGGAAAGTGCTAGGCTAAAACACTTTTGTAGAAATGCATAAAATATGTTTAATAATTATTTTAAAAAGTTTGGTAGTGTTTGCATAAATGTTTGGAAAACAGAAATGAAAATGGCTGTATCAACAAACGGTCACTCAAAATGAAGCTACTTGAAAGCTAAAAATAGTGACCAAAGGATTTTATGATCAGTCGCATTTTTCCGGAGAAATTCATGTTTTAACATTTCCGGTGTACCTATTAAATTGTAAATGGACTACGTTTATACAGCGCATTTTTCTGACCAACAATGGCTACCAAAGCACTTTACCCTGCCTCACATTCACCAACGGGGGTGTCCGCCATGTAGGTTGGGAGCAGCTGGGGTTGAAGTGTCTTGCTCATGGACACCTCGACACTTGATCAGGTGGACCCGGGGATCGAACCTACAACCTTCCGGTTGCTAGACAACCTACTTGACCCACTGCTGCCCCATTAATATTTAATCTCTGGAGAACGAAAAGTGCTAGACGAAATTCCCATTGTAGCTTTCTTCAGTATTTGTTAAAAAATGTCCTCCCAAGGTTTGGTAGTGTTTGCATAAATGGTTGGGAAAATGAAACTAAGAAAGCTATATCTTATTGAATGATAAGTAAAACTCAACAGACAAGGAAGAAATCTCCGAGTTACTTGGGAGAACACTTATTTTTAATTACTTTAGAGACCTTGAGGAACATATTTACATTAGTAACTTGTAAGTAGACGTTATACAAAATAAAACCATATTTTTGTTAATTGTTTACATATAGCATAGTGCGGGAAAGACTTTAGAATCTCAGACGTGACGTCAGCGAGTAGCGCGTCACACACACACACACGCATCGTGGTTTAGACCTGAACAAGGAAGATGTGTCATTGGTGGCGAATCACATAGAAGAAATCTACTGTATCAAATCTTTTTAGATAAAGAAGAGCTGTTGCTAAAAAGGTTTGTTTCCAGTTATTTTTTAGGTGTTTAATATGAAATGCAAAAATTTTCGTTCTGGCTACTGTATGAACAACTTAGTGTAACAGTTAGAACTCTGTGTTGGGTTTAGAGGCACTGTAACTTACTATTGCCAGCAGCCAGGAACATTTGTTTGCACGTCAGCCCATCTGTGCTTTCTAGAGGATTTTAGCACTTTGAAATCTGCAAAATACATGTTGTGAGCAGTGTGTAACGAGATTTGCTCAGATGTGACGAATCCACGACTTATACTGACGTCACAGTTTGTCACCATTACCTAATATGTTCGCTGGGTATTCTCTCCAGTGTGTATTCTCTGATGACTAGCCAGGGCTCCTAAATGAGCAAATCTCATTCCACACTGCTCACAATAATAGGGTTCTGTACATAAAGAGCGTGTCAGTATAAAACACGGAAAATAGGAGATAATATACATAAACATATACCCAGCAAACACATTACATTACGACGACCAACCGCTACATCAGTATTAGTCGTGGATTCGTCAAAAACAGACTTTTTTTTCTAATTTCCTTACTTTCCCATAATGTGGTGGCATCTTTATTTAAAGACCAGCTGATGAACAATTTGGTCATTTTCTTACCTCCTCACCACGTCTTAGCCACGTGTTTTTTTGATGTTAGACATTTAGGTTTGAAATACATTAATAGAAGGACATGCATATGTTTTGTCCTGTCTACATGTGTTTTGTGGATTTGGAGAAGGCGTATGACCGGGTCCCCTGGGAGTTACTGTGGGAGGTGCTGCGGGAGTACGGGGTGAGGGGATCCCTTCTTAGGGTCATCCAATCTCTTTATGACCAAAGAGAGAGCTGTCCAAATACCTTGGGGTCTTGTTTGTGAGTGAGGGAACAATGGAGCGGGAGATTGGTCGGAGAATCGGCGCAGCGGGGGCGGTATTACACTCATTATATCGCACCGCTGTGACGAAAAGAGAGCTGAGCCAGAAGGCAGAGCTCTCAATCTACCACGCAGTTTTTGTTCCTACCCTCACCTATGGTCATGAAGGCTAGGTCATCACTGAAAGAACGAGATCCAAAGTACAAGCGGCCGAAATGGGTTTCCTCAGGAGGGTGGCGGGCGTCTCCCTTAGAGATAGGGTGAGTTTATGTTTAGCAGCGATGAGGGTATTACATTTTTGTGTAGTCACTTACTACATGCTCCATCCCTGACTGGTTTGTTGACTAGTGTATCATTTGCTTTTTAGGTGAAGAATCTATGGAACAGTCTCTCTGCAAAAGCAAGAAATCCAAAGGTATGATAATAAATGGTTCAATATTTCTCAAACAGGTCATGTTTCACAAGACTGTCCTCGATAAGAAAATCAGATTATTACACTCAAATTAACCACAGGACCTACACTTCCTCGACCTCCCATCTGCACCTTTCCTCTAAAAACTAATCACAAATCTTCTAAAACATACACCAGCTCACAGTAGACTACAGGTACAAACATACACTTCTTATTTTTGTGGGCAGTGACTGTTGCTATAGTTACTCTACCTGAGGCAACAGTCCCGTCCACCCATTTACCTGAGGCAACAGTCCCGTTTACCCATTTACCTGAGGTGAATAGGAGGTAGGTTAGACAGGTGGAGGTAGGGCCACAAAGATGGATTCTAAAATTGTTCGAGAGGTGCTGGATCTCAAATTCCATAACCAGTATCCTGAAGGATTAACCAGCAAGGAGATGTAATTAAGAGAAGGGCTGATACCTTCAGCATAAAGGGTGAGTGAACATGCATTATGCACTACAGAAATTCATGATAATCTGTTATGCTACAACTCCAAGCAAATCTAATATTATGACATCGAAACACCAGATGGAGACCTGTACTACATCTGCAGGCGAAAAAGAAACGGGTCACAGCACCTGGCCAAAGTTGTACTGACTTCAGAAGACGCCAATTCCATTTTTGAGGTGTTTCACTGCAGCCAGTTTGGTGGACACTGTGGAGTGGAGAAAACCCACATTGCTATAATCAGACGCTACTATTGGCCTGGAATGGAGGCGGAGCTTAGTGGACACTGTGGAGTGGAGAAAACCCACAGTGCTATAATCAGACGCTACTATTGGCCTGGAATGGAGGCGGACATTCGCAAGTGGGTGAGTTGGTATCTTCAAAATATTGAGGTGGAATACACACTCATCAACTGTACCATGTCCTTTAAACATAATTATTACTGATAACTTAGTTCATCCACCTACGTACATTCCTGTCATTGAGCACCGGGAATTGTAATGTGTATTTTTGCAAATGTAAAAGGCCTGTCTGTGGGAGTAACACTAAAAAAGTTTTCAAAAAATCATGATTATTCTTAAATATGTGTGTATTTTAGGTTGCTCAGTGTCCTCAGTGCCAGTCGAAGAGGGCACATATTAAAGAAAAGACAATACAATCCAATAGAGGTAAAGGAAATGATTGCATACACTCACTTTTGAAAACATTATTGATATCATTCTCATTTCTTTTTATAATTCTTCTCAGGTTTCAGAGCCTCTGGAACTTGTTGGGATGGATCTGGTGGGTAAACTCACACTAACAGATGGTGGTAATCAGTACATGTGTGTCATGGTTGATTGTTTCACCAAATGGGCAGAGGCCTACCCACTGAAAAGCAAAACTGCAGTCGAGATGTCAAATTGTATTCTAGATTTTTTTTTACAAATTTGGTTCACCAACTAGACTTGCTAACAGACCAGGGCTCAGAGTTTTGCAACAAGGTACGGTAATAATGCCTTGTGTCCCGAGTACGTTTTACACTTTGTGCTGTGCTGACTTCATGCATGTCCAACTAATCATTTAAGGTCAACTATGGGTTGTGTAAGGCTGGGCATCCAAAGAAACCTCTGCTCTCCTTATCATCCACAGACGAATGGCCTTGTGGAAAAATTGAACGGCACAATACAGAGGTTTATTTTGTTTGTAATACCTGAACACATTTTTGCTGTCATTACACATGTTGATACATTGTTCCCAGCAGAGCATCTTTATTATACCCAAAATTCTCTTAAACTTTCATGCCTATATTTGAATTCTGAATTTTCAGGTCGCTGAATAAAGTGGTGGCTGACCACCCCCAAGATTGGGACCAGTATTTGCAGGCCACAATGTTTGCTCTTCGGACAAAAAAGCAGCTGACTACAAAATACAGCCCATACTTTTTAATGTTTGGGAGGGAGGCGAGGTACCCCTCAGAGGTGGATGAAGAGTATGATGTAAGATTCTGTAATGTTCCTCTTCTTAAACATACATCTTAATGTCTATATATCTACCCTTTATTTTCTGTGATTTTTTTTGTAGGTCACAGACGACAGATTAAACAGGCTGCTAGGTAGACATGGAGGAGACCTCAGAAGGCGTAAACAAGCGGGACTCCGTATATGACGACGTGAAGTGCAATGTCCAAAAAAGCCAAGACAGGGTCCGAAAAAGAAAACGGGAGAGGGGACAGGAGGACAACTTCGAAGTGGGGGATTTAGTTCTACGTAAAAATGTAAAACAGGAGCTAAGAAAAGGGGGAAAGCAAGAGGCAAATATGCTCGGGCCCTTGAAAATTATGAAACTCGAGGGAAAGGTTTCTGAACTTGTGCCAGTCAAGGGGAGGAAAACTGTGTCCGTTAACATTGCCCATTTAGCCCATTATGTCCAGCCAGAGGAGAGGATCCCTGCTAAACTACAGAAATTGTTGGATCCTGCACACATACACCACACAAAAACATGCACTTCACCAACAGCTGGAGGACCATCCAGAAACCAGAAGACTCCAGAACCTCCAAAGAATGCAGAAATCTGTGAGTAAACTTCCACAAATTACACTCTAAATTGTAAATTTCAGAGGTAACTGTGATTGTCATTGATATTTTTCAGTAATCAGAGACTTATGGGCAGGAGGTCATAAAGAGACCTTGTGGCCAAAGGCTGGCCCATACAAAGTTTATTCTGAGAATATGATGGACCTGGCCCCAGAAAATGAGTTGGAGTCAGAGGTACTTTCTTATTGTCTGACATCTCTTTTTGAGTAGTAAGAAACGGTGGAATACAAGTAACTCTTGTACTCATGCATACCTATGCATTGTGGGCCATAGAACGGGGGCAAGCATTATTGATGCCTATACTATGACTCAGGTCTGGCAGGGCTCCCAAAAATGTTTTAGAAGGGTAAGTAGGATGTTTTACCTCTTCAGTATATTGATATCAGAAATGGTGATGTGTGCATATAGTTTGTTTGTTCTTAGCTTAACCTTTTGAACCATGATGTGGCTGCTGGAGCAGTTTGCCACCAGGGACACGTGACACTCATTGTTAGCCATCTTCAATGTTAACAGATATACAATGACAACAGCTGGTCTACAAGGGGTTGCTATAATTTGTACCAGCTTTAATAATCAAGTCCTCATTTCGTATAATATTGAGGGAGCAAAAAGGCACTTGTGATTATTTACCTGGGCTAACAGTAGCTTGTTTAGTGTAGTAATTTTAACATTCAACTCACCCTGGATTTAAAAGGTCAAACTTTAAAACTAATCATTCAATGTTCTATGTAGAGCCCTGGGGCCTCATGTATAAACGTTGCGTACGCACGAAAAGCTTGCGTACGGTGGTTTCCAAGCACACGGTGTGATGTATAAAAAAATTACTTGACGTGAGAATATGCGGGCCATACGCAAAGTCTTGTCTGGCTCTGTAACGTGACAAATTCTAACTGAAAAGTGCCATAACTCACCAAACATTTTTTTTTTTAAAGTTTTTATAAAAGTTTGATCAATGATGTGGATGACTTGCATCAAAATGCCAAAACCCAAATGGGAAATGCTATTACCTCAATATGCCACCACTCAATAACTTCTGTTAAAATTGAGGGACTCAAACGAACGACAAATTCATTCAGGAAATGCATGTTACCCTCTGTATATGGTTGATATTGCACAAGGCACATATTATTTACCACCGATGAAATATATACTAGCTGTGCAGCTACAAGATTGGCATAGGAAAATGCAATTGTCTGTGTGAGCCTGACTTTGGCTCATCCATAACGTGCAGGAGGCATGACGCCCGGATCCACCTCCAGTAACAGTTGTGCAAAATCACTCACTGTTGATGCTCAATTGATTCTGTGGATTATGTGTAAATAAGTGAACAAGGTGTGGGAAATTAGGTGTAGCCGATAAAATGACGCGTAAATCATGCTGCTACGTTTGATGCGCAATGGCTGCTGTCATTGCAAATAGGAGAATCCGGAGAGAGCGTGTATTCAGAGACCAAACTGATTTGCTGGCCCGCGATGATGACTGGCTTATGAGTCGATTCAGG
>JACXGM010028724.1:0-13939 GCA_016801145.1 Umbra pygmaea | reverse complement strand
AATACACCTTTAAAAGCAATTTTTCCATGCCAATCTATAATATTTACTACTTCTACTGTTGTACATTTTCCAGACCACTGCTTAGTACATAGCGTTTAGTATTACTATTACTATTGTCATTATTATTTTAAAATTCTTATATTGTTGTAATTCTTGTTTTTTAAGCCCACTGCATAGAATCGCCGTGCCATGTCAAAAATAATTTCTCTGTATGGGATGATGTATGTTATTCGATGCACATGATAAATAAACTTGACTTGACTTGACTTGACTTGAGTTTAGCGTTCACAGTAACGCTCCCAGTGACAGATGAGCGCCGAAGCTGTTCTGTTCTTTTCTCATGCTCACGCACACGTGCGGTGTGTTTCCAGTCAGAAACAACACTAACAAATTTATTTTTCTTGGTAGAAAAAAGAATACAGCCAAAGCAAAAATATAGCCTGTCGATGGTGAATAGGCGATCCAGTTTCTGGAAACATTTTCCCTATTTGGCAGTTGACAGCACAGTTGATCATTAGTAAGGGAGCGCACCTTCCCACCCAAACCCCCATCACGAGTTGAGGCTAGATATTTGCTGTTTCTATTATGAAAGGCAGCAAGTCCACGACCGATAAGAACAGCACGTGCATCCTTGTCGATTGCCCCTCACAATGTCGGGTCAGACACCTGTGACCTGATTAAACCACTGCTCGCTGCTGCTGCTGCTGCTACCGATACAGCTAGCAGGTTGTGCCGCGCGGCTAACACTAGCCTCCTCGGGTCCCTGCTCGTCATGATTTACCACACATTCCTCACGCCGATTCTCCTACTGGGCCTGGCTACTTTTGAAGAATGTTTTGATAGATGGAACCTGTGTTAATAAAGACACCTCCTTCTCATTTGCAATTAGTACAACCGCGTCTCTCACTCATTGTCTTGACCCCACAGTCCGCTCGATTCAGCGCGGGAGGCTGCGCAGGGGTGGGTTGTTACGTCAGTGCTTTCCACACCTACGCTTGACCAATTATATTATTCTATTTAAATTAATACAAATATCAGCATGCCTTTTCTCTGGTTATACATGGTGTCATTATCTGAAATGTAATTTTTGTTTTCCTTTGCTTGGGCCCCAAGTGCGCATTAAAAAAGCCCATTGGGTAATCCGGGCATGTTTATGCCACATGGCCTTTGTATAATTCTAGATTTCTCTGATATTGTAAATCCAAAACCATTTGGTCTTTGTTTAGCCTTTGTCATTGTTTATTTTCATTTGCTTTACATTTTAACAATGAACATTGGAATGCTGCGGTTTGTTTTTTACATTAGATTAATTATTATTATTTATGTATTATTGTATTATTATTGTAAGTGCACAAAGTAGAGAAACTAGCGATCATACACTCTAAAAACTGCAGGGTTTTTATCAATGACAGTTGTTAATATTACTAATATCCGCGAGATTCCGTTTTATAAGTAAATTCTGTTTTTATTGATACATTCCGCGATTCCGTCCGTGTTTTTTGCAACGCGAAAACCATAGGGCGCTTAATATAATATATTATATATTCTATGGAATGGCACATATTATGTTTTTTTCACAGAGTTTCTCTCCTAACTCATCAGATCCAAATTTAAAATATACAGCAGAGAGACCTAGAAAGAATATATACATTTTAGACACTGCCCTTTACACAACCTTGATATTTTGGAAAATATACCATCTAACTCAAGTCGCAGAGTATAACACTTTTACGAGCAGACAGTAATAATCATAGACACATCATACAGAATATACCAGTTGGCCAAATCTTTAGACTTACAAAGTAAATGCAGTTACGAATGCTAAAGTGTTTTATTATTCGAAAACCGGGAATAAATACAATATTCATAATTTTATTACTTGTAGCAGTGTTCACCCGCCCATAATATTATTTTTATGATGAAAGAGTTGCTATATGCACAGCAGACTTCGTTTTAACTGTAAAATATACATGTAGCTGTTTTAGAGACAATCATTTAAACTACTGTCACTTCATAGACGCGTATAAATTATTATAGAGACCATCGGAATTCGAACAGTAACTAACAAACTATCGGTTGTACGGTTTCACTGAAGAAAGAAAGCACAACTTCAGTATCCATTTTCCACTAGAAATTCAATTGTTTTAAACTTTAGAGACAAAACTTTTTTTATATGCCTGTTTCTGCTGACAAAAAAGATGAATGTTTACCATGATTTCGGCTTGTTCGAGGGCATTCCTCCTGCCGTATATTCTACAGAAGCTACACTTGCGTTCTGTCTTGGGCATTCCTCCTGTCGAATTCTATAGTAGCTACTGTAGATTGCACCCAGATTGACATAAAAGCCCACCCAAATAGTACAGTAGGCTATATGAATCAAACAGCATTCCAGGTTGGAATTTAATGTAATCAGCAGTGTTTCCGGACGTTGTCTATTCAAATACACCGGTATGGCGGTATATAAAAAATTCATATCAATACCGGTATTCGGTGTGAACCGGTATACCGCCCAGCACTACAATAATAAACCTCTGATGTAGATGGTCCATTGTGTCTGATGGCTCAATATCTCAATACTCTCACGCATTCAAAATGTTCATTTTTGATGCCTCGTTTTATACCTGATACGTCAGTGTCTTTTGACAAGTGCAACACCGGTTCCGTTTAATGTCACATGACAAAGTGTTTCGACACATCATGTGACCATGATACATTGTTCCGATGCAGTGATGTGTCGAAAACATCAAGGCAGTTTCGACACTTGAGTTTCAAGCGCACATCACTACCTTGATACACTATATACTGTAGGCAAAGATAAGGAGGGATAATAGTCTCGTGCTGTTTTTCTTGGTTAGACTAGGCCCAGTAGTGTAGTGGTGTCTGGAGAAGTGGGTATACGTCAGCAGGTAACACCCCACCCCGTGAGCAAAACTTTACAGCACCTTATATATATATAAAAATTCAAGACGAAGGTGAATAATAGGTTATTCTGTCCTTGAGCAAGGCAGTTAAATGCTCCAAGGTTACTCATTATGGCAGCACCATGCACCTTCAAAGGGTTTGTTCAAATGCAATTGTCATTCCTCCTTAATTATATTACATTATGGAGTTTGTAAACAAATGGCTGCTGGATTGAATATAATGATATGTGAAAAGAGTGTACCTATATGGTAGAAGTTTTACTTTATTTATAAGTAATCCCATGATCCAAACCAAAATCTTTGGGGGAAATTTTTAATACACCTTTGTCTAGGACAGGGCATGCACAGATTGCAACATTTGGCTTTCAGGAATGTCAATAAACCAACATGGTAAAATATAAAGGGTTTTATTTAGATCTCTGCATATACTGATAATGAAACTAAACAAAACTCTATGTACAAATAAACCTAACTGAGAGCAAGCGCCTATACTTGGTCAAAAATAAAACCCAAACAACTGAAAGATGGCTTACTCAGAAACTAAGACAAAGGCATACAAAGTGAATACTAAATAAGGAATCTGTAATCCATAAATTAAAAAGGCTTATTTACAGATCTTGTTACTCATGAACGCAAAGTCGATATCAGATACAGGCCAAACCAGAACAAGAAGGGAACCAGGCAGGAAAACCACTTTAACATTACTTGCAATGACCCAGCAAAGAACTAAGGTGACAAGGAAGGCTTTATACAGGAACTGACAGCTGACACAAATGAACTACTAATTTGGTATAGACCTACAACAAGGGAGGGACTTACACACTACAACCACAAGAGGGAGACATAGGAAACTAACATGACTGCTGTACCATACATTAACCAATATAATCAAACTGACACAAGACTACAGTAACAGAACAGGGTTAACAGACACTAAGACAAGAGAATAACTCAGGACCGGCATAGCAAGGGGAGTGTCACAAAGATTTTTTTTCAGTGGAATGTTATTGTTTTGATTATTTACAATATGAATATATAAGAAATTGAACCCCTTTTAACAATGACTTAATATGATTTATTTGTTATGCTACAGTACATAGACTATTGTAATATTTAGTTTATATGTTTCATATCATTTGGATGTATTAAGATGTTTTACTGTGTCATTGAAAAGCTAAGAACGTAGAACAATCTGATGACAAGTATTCAGCAAAACTACTTAGTACCTGAATTAAAATGCCCTGTTCCTGCCTGGGCAGGGCTTTACTTCACTGATTTGATCTGGGCTGTACATGGCTGAACTGGGCTGAGCTAGAGTCAGCTGGCCTTTATAACTGTACTCTATGATGCAGAATATTGTTTTAATTACTTATTAATTATTATGTTAAAACCTTTGAATATATTAAATACATTTTCATGAAGACATTTGTTAATAATCAGTGTTCACTAAGCCAATGACTACAATTTCTCCCAACAACAGCTATGTTATCATAAGCACAATTTACCCTTGAAAAAATATTATCTTTCTCTTTCATTTCCTCTCTCCATGATGCACAATTCTAGTTTTAGAAAAATAATATTAGCTTCCTAGCTAGCTTACCAAGCTGTCATGTACACACTCATTCATTCGTAAAATCAAATTATCTTTAATCAACTTACAGAATATTTGTGTTCTCCTCCTTAATTCCATCTCTTCTCATCTCACGATGGGACAATAGTGTTTTCTATAATAGCACTGAATTAAATGTTTCCAGCACACATGAAAACAAATTAACCATTGTTTCAAAAAATAAGGAAATTATTCATGAATAAACTTTGTTGACTTAAGTTATGCCCATCATTACCAACATTAAAACATGACACAGAACCTATGAGCTATGTTATTACTAGAATTATTTAGTTAGCTTAACAAATGACCACATTATAATGTGAAAATGAGCAGCTACAAAAGATTACTTGTTGTAATATGCCATATTCTTTTATTATTCTGTTAGGCTACATTGTCTATTATTGTAATATTTGATTAATATATTTCATAACCTTTGGTTAAAATGTTTAATGCACTTCATTGAAAAGAGGGGAAGTTATGTTTACCACAAACTGATGAGTAAAGTATTCGGATAAACTAATTTTAGTTTGGGCAAGCTACAGCCAGCCGTTTTTAAAATTCATTTGAAGTCGATTGACACTTGAGAGCGTCAAAGCGACATATCTTGATGGCTGGGCTTTAAAAACGTATAGGGAAATAGTGAAAATATGTACTGTATATACAGTGTTTTAGTTACTTAATTTATGTCCCCCAAACTTTGTCACGCTGGTTCTCAAGACCCGGGGGCATGCCAATATGGATTTTACAATGCTGTTTAGAATGGATTAAAAGTACTTTACAATAATTAACAAAAATTAAACATACATCCCCACAACATGATGCTACCACCTCCATGCTTCACTGTGGGACTGGTGTTCTCAGGGTGATGAGCAGTGATGGCTTTACCCCACACATAGCATTTTACACTAAGGGCAATAACTTCAATTTTGGTCTCATTAGACCAGAAAATCTTTTTCCACATGTTAGCTGTGTCTCCCACACTTTTGAAAAAAGGACAATGTCATTCCCCTCACCACATGTCTATGATGCCCAGCCTTGTGTAGCGCCCTCCTACCCAGTGTATTTATTGTAAGATCATGAGGCACTTTAGTTTCACACAGATGGACTCCACCTAATTATCTCAGTTCTAAAGGCAGTTGATTGCACTAGAGCTTATGTAGGTGTTTTATACCAATTTTGTGAAGACTTCTGTAACCAACAATTGTCTGTTTTTTATTTAAAGGTATTTGGCACCTTCAAAATGTTTGGTAAAACAAATGGTTAAAATCCCAGTACAATCCAATTTCATTCCAGGTTGTCACAATACAGAGGTGGTAAAAGTACTGAGTAAAAGTACTTTTCTGAAGTACTCTGAGTTCACAGGTTTTGGTCAAAAAATGATCAGGTAAAGGGAGTTCATATCTTAACAGTTACCAAAGAAGCAAATAGAAAGAGGAAAGAAAATATCAATCATGGCTTTGGTATGATATGAACTCCCTTACCTGATAAATTTGGTCTTAAGTAGGGACTTCCCAAAACTTGTGAACTCAGAGTACGTTTACTGAGTACTTTTACCACCTCTGTCACACTACCATATGTGGAAATGTCCAAGGGGGGTGAAAACGTATCAAGGCACTGTATATTAACTTATTATCTGAAAATATAAACATAACAATAGGTAGAACAACAATGCCAGGCAACTTGTAATTCTGAGTCAAGACCAGCTGCTGAAGTTCAAACCAAGCATCAGAATGGGGAAAGTGACATAAGTGATAAGTTAAAGATGGGCTGATTGGTGAAAGATGGGCTGGTTTGAGTATTTCAGGAAAGTGCTGATCTACTGGAAAATTCCCGCAAAAACATCTTTAAGGTTTACAAAGAATGGTCCAAAAAAATATAAAATATCCAGTCAGCAGCAGTTCTCTGGGCGAATAATCCTTGTTGATGGCAGATGTCAGAGGAGATTGGCCAGACTGGTTCAAGCTGATTGAAAGGCAACAGTAACTGAAATAAACACGTGTTACAACCAAGGTATGTAAAAGAGCATATCTGAATGCACAACATGTCAAAACTTGAAGCAGATGGACTACAGCTGCAGAAAACCACACCGGCTGCCACACCTGTCAGCTTTGAACAGGAAACTGACGCCACAATTTGCTTGGACCCACCACAATTGAACAATAGAAGATTGCCTGGTCTGATGAGTCTTGATATCTGCTGCAACATTCATAATTATATCTGAGCCTGATTCCGCACCTCCGATAGTGGTTCATGGTAGTTTTGTAGTTTAGCAGGCCTAGATCTTGAGCGCCATGGCAATAAATGACAATCGCTGTCTTTTGTTTAAACAGGCAGGCCGTTAAAAATGTACATATAAAAACCATAGTTGGCATGCAGATCCATAGAATTGGTAGGAAATTGACCTGACTGTATATGAGAATAACATTTTGGTAAAATGCCTTATGCTACAGTAGAGATCTCACTTGTTGCCACACTGACACAGGAGCAAGACGGCTGAGGGGAGTAGTCAAATGTATGATTGGTGAGAGTGGTACACTTCTTAATCATGCCAAAACAACTGTTGTCAAGTCTTGTAGTTGGCCATGTCGCCAACTGTACTTCTGGGTATTGATATTAGAATGTGTGTGAAAGTGTGTTAATGGGTGGTGTTATGTGGATGTTTTGGCTTCCTGAGGTTTGTTAACTGTAGCATAGAGGGAGCTGTGGTCAGCAGGGTTATCTGGTTCTCGCCCTCTATCAGAGGCAGTCATCACTGAGGCATAGGTCACTGCATCCTCACCATGGACCTACACACACACACACAAACATGTTTTATACATTATATATGAGGGAGAGTCATATATTAATATTTACATTATAGCTTCACTTACATCAACTCTCTGAGGAGGGTTTTGGTTGAAGTGGCCGATGGAGGCATAAGTGATACTGTCAGCAGGTTGAGTCTACAAGTGTATCAGTAAAATAGGATGTTAGTATCAGTTCAATAGTATGCAAATGGTCAAATCATGTTGAACATCAATATGACCAATAATAACACTGTATTAACGCACTAACCTTTTCTTTATTGGCTGGTGTGGAGGAATAGTTTACTGCAGTCAGACCCTACAAACATGAGAAACAACAGTAATCAATTATTTGATATATAGTGAAACATCTAGTACATATAGTACAATAAACATCTTGTACATTAAGCCATTCTACTGGACATCAATACCAGGTCTTTGTTATTCACAAGGCTGTCATCAACTGGATTTTCCATCTCTGAAAAGAAAAAATTGTGACCATCAGAAGGGTTCTTTTATAAATAATAAAAACTGTCCAAGTATATTATAGGTGCAATATGTCTTATAGCTGTACTATTATTTTAGATCACTAATTAGAAAAAGATAAATGTCATTACTTACTGGTTCTCCTTCTGTGTACGATGATGACAGCAGCAATGACACACACAGTCACAACCACAACCACAGAGAGGATCATCAGAGTTAGATCTGAAGGAGTAGAAGCTGAGAGCAGACAAGAATTTAGTGTTACCAGAAATTTGTAATTATGAATTTTACAACAGCCACTGCCTAACTTCCCCATTGAATTGAGATTGTATGATTTTCTGTTGGTGGCCCTAAAAAGTAAGGTTTTATCAACAAAAATCATGCCTGTCTGAAGATCACTTAATATCACTGCTGTAGCTCAACTGTAAACCACTTATGAAATGTAAACTTTGTGTAAAATCCATTACCAGTAGAAGATGGGGAGGTGGCTGACAAGTCTGGTTCTGTCATAGAAGCTGTACTTCCTGAATAATTGTTGAGAGCAAAAACAGGGTGACATTTTTTTATTAGTCTTTATTTGATAATTGCTGATATCTGTTTTACATTCATGTAAGCTTATGAGATCAGAAAGTTTGTGAGGCTATAAACAAAACAGTACAGAATAGATTTATATCTACTGACTCAATCTGACAAAAAATCTGTCTTGACCGGTAACAACTGTAGTTGTTTGACATTATAAGAATTGTTTGGAAACTATAAATTAAATAGTATTGATATTTGTTGTAATTACAGATTGCTTTAAATAAATAAAATAGAAAAAATTCACTAAATTTAAATAGGGATATGGATGTTCTTGGTCAAAATTCTCAATCTTCAAGGATTCAGGTTATAGGTGCATGTACCCAGATGCCATATGGAAAGTGTACATTATTCACAAATCACACAACCTGGGACCGTAAAGGTGTAGTCAATGGAGGTCTCCTTGTTTCCATTGTTAATCAGCTGACACGTCCACTTCCTGTTGTTGTCCTCCCTCTGGAGTGTCACAGTCAGAGTGATGTCACAGCTAGATCTCTGTGTGACCTGGACTCTGGAGTCTCTCTGCTGCTCACTACCTGCCTCATCCACCCAGAGCAGACTAACATCTTGGTTAACACCAGGGAAACATCTTCCAGCTCCATTATATGTGTACAGAAAGCATCTTAATGTTACTGGTGTATCAGACGTTATATATGTTACTGGTGGGGACGAGAACACTGAGAAAGAAGAAACAATATAATTGGAGGAAATGATTCAATGTATTATAGCAGTAAAATTAAATATGAGTATAAATACTGCACATCACACAGTGAAATATAATCTCACATTTAAACAGTAATACTCACTGGTTAGAACAGACAGATGAACATCAGCATCTCCTCCATGCTGTGGTCCATTCTCTGTAAGGAATTGTCTACAGGTGTAGAGTCCAGCATCCTCAACACTGACATCACTAACATGAAGAGAACAATCAGATCCCACTTTCAGTTTTCCAGCTCTCTGTGAGTCATTCTTGATCTTCCCATGTTCAACCTCTTCAATAACACCCTGTGATCCATTTCTGTTATAGATCCATGTAGTTGAGGAGCAGTTTGAATAAACCACATTGTTACATGGTAGACTTACAAGACCTCCCACTGTGGTGAACAGAGAAACAGTGTCTCCACTGACACCTGACAAGAGAATGATAAAAGATTATTGATTAAGAAAACAATAGAAGTACTTACTCTTGAAATTAGGTGTCTGTCCTCTATTGTACCTATTAGCAAAAACAACACCATCACAACAAGACCTAACGAAGAATGGTGTACATCAGCCATGTTTATTTCTCTCCAATCTGTCAGCATGTCTGAGTTTCCTTCCGCACAGAATCATCTATACTAGTATCACTTCCTCAAAATTGCCATGTTGTAACGTTTGCTGTGTACAGTGCCTTGCGAAAGTATTCGGCCCCCTTGAACATTTCAACCTTTTGCCACATTTCAGGCTTCAAACATAAAGATAGAAAACTGTAATTTTTTGTGAAGAATCATGAAGTGGAACGGATTTTATTGTATATATTGAACTTTTTTAACAAGTAAAAACTGACAAATTGGGCGAGCAAAATTATTCAGCCCCTTTACTTTCAGTGCAGCAAACTCCCTCCAGAAGTTCAGTGAGGATCTCTGAATGATCCAATGTTGACTTAAATGACTAATGATGATAAATAGAATCCACCTGTGTGTAATCAAGCCTCTGTATAAATGCACCTGCTCTGTGATAGTCTCAGAGGTCCGTTGAAAGCACACAGAGCATCATGGAGAACAAGGAACACACCAGGCAGGTCTGAGTTACTGTTGTGGAGAGGTTTAAAGCCGGATTTGGATACAGAAAGATTTCTCAAGCTTTAAACATCCTAAAATCCTAAACATCCTATGTTGTAATATAACATATTATCGCTTGCACAGGAGCACTGTGCAAGCGATAATATTGAAATGGAAGGAGTATCAGACCACTGCAAATCTACCAAGACCCGGCCGTCCCTCTAAACTTTCAGCTCATACAAGGAAAAGACTGATCAGAGATGCAGCCAAGAGGCCCATGATCACTCTGGATGAACAGCAGAGATCTACAGCTGAGGTGGGCGAGTCTGTCCATAGGACAACAATCAGTCGTATACTGCACAAATCTGGGCCCGGTTCCCCAAAACATTCTTATCGCTAAGTAGTTCTTAACCTATTCCTTAACCTCTCTCTTAACCTCACGGCACGGTTCCCGAAACGTTCGTACGCTAAGTATATCTTCTGTAAGTCACACTTTCGTAAGGTTGGTCTGGACCATTCGTGAGCTCTCTCTTAGCGTTGTTTGAGCTCAAGCCGCTAGTCGCCGCCACTGTGCAGCAGTCTTTAGAAATCAATGATTTTATGGACATTTTAAGACTAATAATAAAATATGTTCGCAATGGATACAGGCCTATTTATGAAATTGATTTAATTTGGTATCAGAGCTAATATGTGGTAATTAGCCTAGGCTATTTCGTAATGTCATTAAAGCGTTTAAATCACTTTTGATAATTAAAGTCTAGCAAACAATTTGGCTCTAAGTGGCTAAGATCTAGAAATGGGTAAGCATGGACGTGTCCAGTAAGCGACCAACTATGGCAGTGATCTAACGTGTCCTTGTATTGAATCAAAGACGACTTCGAGTCCGCGGCCATGTCCATTGTTTTATTCTGCAAAACTTTTGACATTTTGCCTGACGTGGCTATATTAAAAAAATTTCGCCTCCCAAGACAAGTCATTATGGAGCTGCTGGACCTTCTCAGACCTGCGCTTGCCAGGCTAACGCGGCGGAATTTTGCTTTAAGCCCTGAACTCCAGCTGCTTGCAGCGCTAAGGTTTTTTAGTACAGGGAGCTTCATCGAGGTCGTGGGAGAAAGAGCCTACAATGTTGCACACGTTCGCACACGCACAGTTGTCGAGTGTGCAATTGGAATCTGGAAGCTGCGCTTTCGGTGCCTGCACAAGTTGGCAGGAGGACTGCGCATGAAGCCTCACAACTCCATCGCAGTTACGGTGGCAATGGCCATACTTCTTCAAAGGAGCCTTTATATATGAATGTGCAGTGCACTTAGATTGACACTGCTTAATTTCCTTGTGGATAAATAAGGTATCTCATAGATAAAGCAAGATTTTATGCGTAGGTTTCCAATGGCAATAGAGAATCAGTTGTTGACTCATTAAGGATGACAGAATGACATACAGTCTTGTTGATGATCAAGTATTTTTAATGAAAATGCTCGTACAAACACACACAGACACGGTCAGTGGTGTGACTGTTGCTCAGCAACTATAAAGACAAACACATACCAAAATCAGATTAGGAACTGTAAACCAAAAGAAATAAAAAGTGTATTACATCATTTTTAGAAGTCTGTAAACCCACGTCAAGAAGCAGTACAATGGGATGAGGAGAGTGGATGGTTAGCGAGGGATACCCAGTTTGTCTACCAATAACAACATCTCGTGTGAACACATTACTGACAATTTGATAATTGAATTAGTAGTCTATATTTTACTGATAACTTAAACTATACTAAAATAAATGTTACTGGAATAATTTGAGGAATGTTTCATTTACATAGAACGTGTTGTCTTTCTTAACGCCGTATGCACCTTCGCGTGAAGTGAAAAATCGATTCCTGAGCAATCGATGCAAACTAATTCAGCACCTTCCCTTGGGACAGCGCCTTTGTAACATAATGTTTGTAACTTAAGAGGCAGCGTGTTAAGAAGCTTCCTAAGGGAGACTTCGGGGAACACAGTTAGGAACATAAACAACTTCGGTAAGATATATCTTTTTGAGTCTTCTTAGCGGGCTAAGAGTGAACGTTATCGGGGAACCGGGCCCTGGCCTATACTTGGTCAAAAATAAAACTCAAACAAATGAAAGATGGCTAACTCAGAAACTAAGGCAAAGGCATACAAAGTGGATACTAAATAAGGAAGCTGTAATCCATACTTAAAAAGGCTTATTTACAGATCTTGTTACTCATGAACGCAAAGTCGATATCAGATACAGGCCAAACCAGAACAAGAAGGGAACCAGGCAGGAAAACCACTTTATCATTACTTGCAATGACCCAGCAAAGAACTAAGGTGACAAGGAAGGCTTTATACAGGAACTGACAGCTGACACAAATGAACTACTAATTTGGTATAGACCTAAAACAAGGGAGGGACTGACATACTACAACCACAAGAGGGAGACATAGGAAACTAAGATGACTGCTGTGCCATACATGAACCAATATAATCAAACTGACACAAGACTACAGTAACTGAACAGGGTAAACAGACACTAAGACAAAAAGGACACCTTAGAATAACTCAGGACCACCATTGGAAGGGGAGTGTCACAAAGATTTTTTTCAGTGGCATGTTATTGTTTTGATTATATCCAACATGAATATATAAGAAATTGAACCCCTTTTAACAATGACTTAAAATGATTTATTTGTTATGCTACAGTACATAGGCTTTTGTAATATTTAGTTTATATGTTTCATATAATTTGGATTTATTAAGATGTTTTACTGTGTCATTGAAAAGCTAAGAACGTAGAACAATCTGATGACAAGTATTCAGCAAAACTACTTAGTACCTGAATTAAAATGCCCTGTTCCTGTCTGGGCTGGGCTTTACTTCACTGATTTGATCTGGGCTGTACATGGCTGAACTGGGCTGAGCTAGAGTCAGCTGGCCTTTTTAACTGTACTCTATGATGCAGAATATTGTTTTAATTACTTATTAATTATTATGTTAAAACCTTTGAATATATTAAATACATTTTCATGAAGACATTTGTTAATAATCAGACATTTGTTTGTTAACTATGTTATCATAAGCACAATTTACCCTTGAAAAAATATTGGCCCTCATTTATGAAACGTGCGTACGACCTAAAACAGGCGTACGACGGGCGTACGCCGATTCCTACGGAAGGCAAGGGATTTATCAATTTGAACGTGATCGTAGGCTGTGATAAAATCTCACGTCTGGTCTGACTTCGTGTACGCAAATTCTCCAGTGTGACTAGCGGTGTTCATGATATAACCACCCGGTTCAGTGAATTGTTGAACCAGCAATCATTGATGAATATGTCTGTATCGCAAATATATCCCATATTGCAAATTACATTTCAGAATTACAAATTAATTATATACAGCACATTGCTATAATTAAGTGGTTTATTTTTTTCCCTTTCACTTCGCGGTGGCCTATTACATGATGGCAGAAATTAGGAAAACAACAAATTGAATCAAATATATATATATATATATATATGTATTATTTAAACAAGCGCTTTGGCAGTCCTGTAGTCGAAGCGATGGCAGATCTAGAGGAACTTAATTTGCGCTCTCTGGGACCTTTCAGCGGGAGATCAGGGACAGGTCTGGTATATATCACAGCCAACAATAGTCAAAGTATGCCAGCAGTTTTAGCAGCTATGAAGTCCCTTTCTGCCTGGTATATTCAAACTATGATTAAAATACAATTTTATGAGATTGCTGGGTTTCCAACTAAGGCGAATTGGGCAATTGATTGTACTGCGTCTGTAGC
>JACXGM010028723.1:0-13939 GCA_016801145.1 Umbra pygmaea | reverse complement strand
CGTGTGCAGGAAATGGGCTACAGGTGCCGCATTCCCCAGGTCAAGCCACTTTTGAACCAGAAACAGCGGCAGAAGCGCCTGACCTGGGCTACAGAGAAGCAGCACAACAAAACAACAACAAATTTTGCATGTCATTCGGAAATCAAGGTGCCAGAGTCTGGAGGAAGACTGGGGAGAAGGAAATGCCAAAATGCCTGAGTCCAGTGTCAAGTACCCACAGTCAGTGATGGTCTGGGGTGCCATGTCAGCTGTTGGTGTTGGTCTACTGTGTTTTATGAAGGGCAGGGTCAATGTAGCTAGCTATCAGGAGATTTTGGAGCATTTCATGCTTCCATCTGCTGAAAAGCTTCATGGAGATGAAGATTTCATTTTTCAGCACGACCTGGCACCTGCTCACAGTGCCAAAACAACTGGTAAATCATTTACTGACCATGGTTTTACTGTGCTCAATTGGCCTGCTAACTCTCCTCATCTGAACCCCATAGAGAATCTGTGGGATATTGTGAAGAGGAAGTTGAAAGATGCAAGACCCAAAACTCTGGATGAGCTTAAGGCCGGTATCGAAGCATCCTGGGCCTCCATCACACCTCAGCAGTGCCACAGGCTGATTGCCTCCATGCCACGCCGCATTGAAGCAGTCATTTCTGCAAAAGGATTCCCGACCAAGTATTGAGTGCATAACTGAACATAATTATTTGAATGTTGACTTTTTCTTTTCTTTTTTGTATTACAAACACTTCTTTTATTGATCAGATGAAATATGCTAATTCTTTGAGATAGGAATTTTGGGTTTTCATGAGCTGTATGCCAAAATCATCAGTATTAAAACAATAAATGACCTGAAATATTTCAGTTGGTGTGCAATGAATCTAAAATATATGAAAGTTTAATTTTTATCATTACATTTTGGAAAATAATGAACTTTATCACAATATGCTAATTTCTTGAGAAGGACCTGTATATATACATATATTGTTATTATTATTATTTTTTTTTATAGTTGTTGTTTATGTCTCTGAATTTTTTTGTACTTCCTGGCACCTGATTATGAAGACCCGTTGAAATTAATTTAAAAAAATATATATAAAAAAAAGACAATGAATGGGGGGCGAGATTTCACTAAGCGAAATTCGTCTTTAAAATGCCTAGTGGACATCGCCCGTTAGCAGGTCCTCTAGAATGAGTATCCAACATTTTAAACATATTTATAAGTCTGAAAAACTGGAAAAGCACAATAGGTTGCAGTTTTGAGTATTTGAAATTCAATGTCTCTGATATTTTCAGATCATCTTACTTCTGTAAATATTTAAATATCTGGAATTATATCTGGTTTATTTCACAGGGTTTGGCAAAGTGACACAAATGTGGAAGTGCCTTAAACCTGCATTCTGTCTGAATTCCAGCTGCGGGCAATACGTCTGGTTGCAAAAAATCTTGATTTCTGTAGAAGTCTATGAGAATAAGACCCACTTCACACTTGATTTATTACCTCGGTAAACATGTTCATAATGTGTTTATGGTCCCAATCGCTAGTTTTAAGTATTCCGCAATACAGAATGATGTTAATTTTTTTTAAATTATGGTCTTGTTCATTTTTGAAAATGGTGTTTTAGGGCATGGCTATGGCTTTCTGATGTATGACAAGACACTCAAAAGAGTCTGCAGTTCAGTTTTTCCTGTAAGTAACGTTACATTTTGTTTTAAATTTTGTTTTAATAATATTTTTCATTAGCACCCCAATTAATATCAGTTATATAAGCAATACCTTGTTGCCATTTTGTATCAAAGGAGCAGATATCACATTTGTACCTTTGTTTCCTGTGATTTCTTTAGATTGCGCAGGACTTCCAGGTGCTGCATGGTGAGGCTGCACCTAAATCATTTGAGACCTGGCTCCCTGAATATGCTGAAATGGTCCTGTACTTGGCCAAGCAGGACAATAAACTCCCTTCACTTACTATTGAGGACATGACACTGGGTAAGATAAAACTGACTGTTTTATGGCAAAGGTCCTGGGTATCCTTTCCTTTTGGTCAAATTTTTCTGTATGTTGAGACATAACTATCTGTTCATTTACATATTTCTATACAGTCATTTTGTTTTCCACACACATACTGATACCTAGAATGTTGTTAACCTACAGATGCCAAAGTAGAACTATCTCTAACACTGCTAGCCACCATGGTGCCACAGGCCGTCTACAGAGTTGGGAATAAGACTATCGGCATTTTGGCCGATGCCATCCAAGGTAGCAATCTGACTAGAAACTGAAGTTATTCACTTATATTCACTTTCTTTTATCCATCTTTCTGTCTCTGTCTTTTTTAGGTTGGAACAAATATGGTGGAATACCTACAGCAATCAAAGCCATTCCCCTCTGTCCTGGCGCTGGGAGATCCCCAGCAATGTGCCTCTCAGGCATTTGTTATATTAGCTGGTCAGGCACTCCCTCAGAGCACACTGCATGGGGCAGTTGACGTGGGCTTCAAGGCATTTTATGTTCTTGATATCAACTACCCCAAGCAGTGTGCTCCCGCATGGGAGTTTCTGCAGCAAGTTGTGTATCAGATTGAGGAATCTGAAACAAAACCAGTCATATTTCTTAAAACTGCATGCTTAATTGTAGAACTGTTTAATTGTCTTAAGCTGCAGTAAATTACAGAACCAATGTTTGAAGACTGTAAGACTTAAGTCCAGTCCAGTTATTGAGTTTTGTCACGATGACCGGGAAGGTCTGGGCTGTCGTGACCATGACAAGGATTGTGATGGACTATATGTTTCATGTATATGTTTATGTAGGTCTATTGTATGTGTGTTATTTGTGCGTCGTCCTCTGGGCACTGGGTGGTGGTAGGCGCTTGGTTATTCATCACGCATGAATGGGGTTCTCCCACACCGGCGCGTGATGAGTAATCAAGACGTCTATTGAGATTCAGTGTTCTGCAGTGTTCGGCGCATGTTCTTGTGGACTTGTTCCCTGTCAGGAGAGCAGTATGTGTAGTCGTGATTCAGTACGTCGGTATGCAATGTAAGTGCCATTATTGATTGAGCCTTCACCTCGTTAATGTGTCGTACATAATGGTATGTGTATGGTTGAACCAGGCGTACGTTCTATATGTTATGTCATGTCTGTGCCACGGTAAGAGCACATGTAGTAGCATATAGGCTTTGTGCAGTTCCTGTACACCTTTGTATTTCCACGATCCGCTGTATCATTGCTTCACGTATACGGTTCTGTAAACATCTTGAACACTTGTGCGCTTGGTCTCCTGTCTCTCCTACAACACAACACCAACTGTGACAAAAGTTGTTGAATGTTTGAGAGAAAATGTTTGAGAGTTGTTTATTTTTCAATTTTTTCTTTCTAATATTGTTATTACAGTGTGACCTAAAATAAATTGGAAAATAAATAAATCCAAGTGTGTGTTTTTTATATAGATTTTAATTTAATAATTCAATAAAAATGTAAATGTGCTTAAAGTGTGAAATATAATGTAAAACAAAGTTTTATTTTCTGAAATAAGACATATTGGCATAGTAAAACCCAAGTTATGTTATTTTTGACCCAACTCCTGGGTTAAAAAGGGACCAACTAATTTCTGGGTTATTTCAACATATTCCGATTATTCCATTACATTTATTGTCTCTATCTTTGTGAATGCTCATCTTATCACAGCTGTCACTAGTTGCTAATCAGTGTTCTATATATGTACCCCTCTGTTTGTTTCATGTTGTACGTTATTGTTACCTGTTCCTTTCTGGGTGTTATTGTTCCAATGTGGCGTATGAGGAGCTGAAGAAACTGTAAACATTTATTACCAATTATTATTAGTGTCTCAAGTGTTGTAGGTAATTATGTGTTGAGATGTAGATCCAAGCGTACGTTCGGTATTAGTCATCATGCCTTATAGTGCATAATAGTCTAGTATATTTGCGGTACAGATCTGTTTCTATTGTTTTATTCAACTCCTCTAAGAAGAAGGCAACATTTGTGTCTCTTACTTACTATCGACTAAATAAAATAGGAAGACAGTAAGACTCCTGCATTCACCCCCTATCAGCAACAGTAGGCACTGTGACAAAATGTCAACCTTATTTAATTTATATGTCTTCATGATAACCATGATTTATTCTAATGAGGATTCATACCATGTCTTGATTATAGTTAACTTTTTTGACAAAAATGAAATGTTATCACAAAAACAAATAGCACTTCTCTTGAGAAATGTGATCTAACAGTGGAAAATGGTAAATATTAACCATATAGAGTGCATCCGGAAAGTTTTCACAGCGCTTTTTTTACATTTTGTTATGTTATACCCTTATTCTGAAATGGATTAAAGTCATTAATTCCCTTTAAATGTTACAATCAATACCCCGTAATGACAATGTGAAATGAGTGTGTTTTAAATCTTTTTATATTAAAAAAAATTAAAAAAAAAAGCACATATACATAAGTATTCACAGCCGTTGCCATGACACTCAAAATCAAGCTCAGGTTTATCCTGTTTCCACTGATCATCCTTGAGATGTTTCCACAACCTGATTAGAGTCCACCAGTGGTAAATTCAGTTGATTGGACATGATTTGGAAAGGCAAACACCTGTCTATATAAGGGCCCACAGTTAATAATGTATGTCAGAGCATAAACCAAGCCATGAAGTCCAAGGAATTGTCTGCAGACCTCAGAGACATCAGAATTGTATCGAGGCACAGATCTGGAGAAGGGTACAAAAAATATCTGCATCATTGAAGGTCCCGATGAGCACAGTGGCCTCCATCATCCGTAAATAGAAGAAGGTTAGAACCACCAGGACTCTTAGAGCTGGCCGCCCACCCAAACTGAGCGATACGATAAGTGGAGAAGGGTCTTAGTCAGGGAGGTGACCAAGAATCTGATGGTTACTCTGACAGAGCTCCAGCATTTCTTTGTGGACAGAGAAGAACCTTCCAGAAGAACAACCATCTCTGTATCACTCTACCAATCAGGCCTGTTTGGTAGAATGGCCAGAAAGCAGCCACTCCTCAGTAAAAGGCACATGAAAGCCAACCAAGAGTTTGCCAAAAGGCACCAGAATTACTCTCAGACCATGAGAAACAAAATCCTTTGGTCTGATGAAACAAAGATTGAACCCTATGGGCTGAATGGCAAGCGTTATATCTGGAGGAAACCAGCCACCGCTCATCACCTGGCCAAAACCATTACTACAGTGAAGCTTAGTGGTGGCAGCATCATGCTGTGGGCATGTTTTTCAACAGCAGGCAGTGGGAGACTAGTCAGGATCAAGGGAAAGATGAATGCAGCAATGTACACAGACATCCTTGCTGAAAACCTGCTCCAACTGTGTAAAACTGTGGAATTTAATTCCTGGTTTAATTGTTAAAATACGGAATAGAAAAATCTACATTGGGTAATAAGGGCAAGTGGAAAGAGCAATTTCAGGGAACGCCAGGGAAACAACCAGCCTGAGAGCTGGGGACAACACTAGCCTGTGTGCTAGGGTAGCTGGGGAAGCTAGGATAGGTACTGGGGTTAGCCCGGGAGTTAGCGGGGCTAATTAAGCTACCCTGTGACTGGGGAGAGCTAACCTTTCTGCTAGGGGACATGGCTAGGGCTCTGGAGGGACTAGCGGTGCTACCGGGGCTGATAGTCAGACAGAGGGTCCTACTTAGGGAATTCCTACCCTGAACCTGACCCAGAGGGGAGCTAACAGAGCTAGCCTGGGTTCTATCGGGGAATAGGGAAACCCTACCCAAAGGGGTGGAGGCCATCTGGGGCTGCGGGAGAGTCAGCGGTGGTAGTGTCCTCCGAACAGCCTTCCTGGTCCATTCGGGGGGTATTCCCCACTCCTCCTTCTAGTCCACCCAGAACTCACAGTCCTCCTCTTCTTCCGAGACCCGTTCGTCCACCTCCCCCTCCATGTGGACATACTCCTCGTCGGAGCTGTCGATGTCCCACATGGAGGCGAGACGGACTCGCTCCGTCGGCTGCTGTCCTGTCACTCCGTCGTCCGGGTGACTCCAAGCAGCCTGCGCCTCTCTGAAAAACATTCCCCTGAGAGAGAGAGATGAACGCTCCCTGGGTCCGCGGCTAATCCTTCACTGCCTCATTGCATTGGGGTCGATCAATCTGTCACAATTCCTTTCCATAAATAGGATAGAGGTAGGTGCGAAGGAGATTCAATCAAAAGTAGGTTTATTTCCGTAAGGCTTCAAAACAAAGACTGCCACGAGAGGCTAAACTGGATATCTTATTCCAAACAATAAATGCGACACAGAACAGGAATGCGTAACAGGGAAAATTGATCGCCAGGGGTAGACGGAAACACAAGGGTTAAATACACAAACAAATGAGGGCTAATGACAGACACCTGGGACGTAATCAACGCAGAGGGAAACCATGGCAACAACTGTATACAATACAGAAAGGAACTAACAACAGACATATCACAAAAGGGACACCAGGGGGAACCAAAACCTAACAAACACACAGGGTAAAATCTAAACATGAAACACACACACAGGACAGTAACTAAAACTAGGCTATACATTAGTAACCAATGTTGTATAAAAGTTATGTTTTACCTACTGACCATCGTCCCGTAAACGTCCCAAAGTCGGTTATGAACCGTCCCAGACATATTTTTATATATAAGACGGGACACCTTGTATTTCGAACCCTGGCCGGAGCAGCCATTGCGCATCAAGTATAGCATCATCTTTTACGGGTCCTTGTATAGGCTACACCTAATTTCACAGACCTTGATCACTTATTTACATATAATCCATGGGATCAATTGAGCATCACATGTGAGTTTCATCCTTGGGAGGTGGATTGGTGCAACATTCCTCATATGGGTTATGGATGAGCCAGAGTCAGGCTCACAGAGACAATTGCATTTTCCCATGCCAATCTTGTAGTTGCACAGCACAGCGAGTATATATTTCATATGGGGTAAGTAATCTGTGCTGTGTGCAATCTTAACCATATACAGAGGGTGACATGCATTTCCTGAGTGATTTTGTCTTTTGTTTGACACCCCCAAGTTTAACAGAAGTTTTTAAGTGGTGGCGAGATAAACAGTTAATAGCATTTCGCATTTGGGGTTTGGCATGTTGATGTGAATCATCCAAATTTTATTGGCGGAGGTAATTATGTATAATCAGTTAGAATTTGTGACGTTACAGCCAGACAAGACATTGAGGACGGCCCGCACATTCCCACGTCTGCTCAAAAGATTCTGTGACGGCCCGCACATTCTCACATCAAGTAAATTTTTATACATCACACCGTGTGCGTGAAATCCAGCATATGCAAGCTTTTCGTGCTTACGCAACGTTTATACATGAGGCCCCTGGTCTCTGTATTCCGGCTTCCATTGTTTCAGTCATTAAATATATATGTTTGATCACACATTTGTCTCCGTCCTTCCTCAAACCTTAACAGTGCCCGTTACTGATCCAGCCACAGACCCATCCATCTGGTCCATCAAGAGTCACTCTCATCTCATCAGTCCATTAAACCTTGAAAAAATATGTATTTAGATATTTCTTGGCCCAGTCTCGATGTTTCAACTTATGTGTCTTGTTTAGTGGTGGTTGGGTTTCAGCCACTCTTACCTTGTCGAGTAATTCTGGGCAGTCCAGGTAGGTTGCAGGAAAATGGGTACGAGGTATATTCACATTTGATTCTTCTCAAATATTCTACAGTTGATTTGCATCTTTTTTTTTCTCAACACGTTTCTTGTGACCCTGTTGACTATTTGCAACAAAATGTTTGATGGTTCTGTGATCACGCCCCAATATCTTAGCAATTTCAAGCGTGCTACATTCATAAAAACCAGCACTTCCATGATGAGTCCATAACTAGTAGTGCATGGCAAAACAAAGAATACACCATGGTTGAAAAGGACTCCGGAGCAAAGTTGTGGAAAGGCACAAGTTAAGAGAAGGATACAAAATATAAAAAATGCCTTAACTATCCTTCTGAGTACCATTAAGAAGATGAAAGTGTATGGCACCACCAACACCTTGCCTAGATAGTGCCGCCCCTCCAAACTGGATGACCAAGCCATGAGGGAATTGAACAAGAGGCCAATGGTAACTTGGATGGACTTACAAGTCCTTATGGCTGAGATCTGGTCAATCTGTGCATGCGACAAGAATCTCACAAGCTTTATACAAAGTTTGCTTGTATGGCATATTGGCAAGAAAGAAGCCTCTTCTAAAAAAGGGCAAAACAGATTCCCATTTATGAAAAAAAAAACACTTAGAATATTATAATGTCATGTGGCAAATTTCTTCTAAGTTCAACCCAAGATTGAACTTTTTGGACTGAACTGCATAAAAGTGGATAGGAAGGTGAATGTCCTTGAGTGGCCAAGTCAGTGCCTAAATTCAATTGAAAATATGTGGATGGACTTGAAGACTGCTCACCAATTGCCACTCACCATAAACTTTAACTGAACTCAAGCAATTCTGCAACAAAAAATGGGCAAATATTCCCTAATATAGGTGTGCAAGGCTAATAGAAAGATGCTAATTACACTGTAAAACCTGATAAGTTAATATAACTCAAAAAAATTGGTGAAACTGATTACATCGAAATATTTTAGTTTTGCTTACTCAGATTTGTAAGGTAAACAAATGTTCTCCAATAAGTAGCAGTTACTAGGTTCATTTATGTGATATTAACATATTTATGTAAGTAGAGCAAACCTTCCTGATCAAGTAGATTTACTAGGTAATTTGTTTTAATAGTACAAATAATATGAAGTTTTCAAACTTAAATATGTTTATTACCATTAAAAAAAGTCACATTCTCTGTAAGAAAATATTTACTTTATGTGTACTAAACTTTTTAAGTTCAATAGAGCTAAATACTTTGCTAAATTTATACTGAAAATTGCAGGATAGAGTACTTTAATTATTTGTTGAAACTGATTACATAAAATGTTTTAAGTAGCTTCAACTTAAAATCCCCAAATACACATTGTGTAAACATTAAGAGATGTTAACAGACACTTTAAATGCAAGTCACTATTTATTAACCATAAAACATTTGCTGGCATATGGAAAATATTTCAAACAGTGATTTAAAACATTAATAAACAGTGCAAAGGCCTTAGAAAATGGCCTATGGGCTTCTATCACTGTAGTGGAGAATATAAAATCCTGTTATGGTATATGTTCAAATTTAAGGATCATACCACCATCATCTCTGTGCATTAAAACATCCATAAACACTTTTCAGTGACATCAGTACACAGTGTTTTTTTAAATAGTACTGAACTTACAGAGCTGGCTACCAAATTCAATACTTTAGTATTGCCTCCTTGAGTATCAAAAAGATGCCTTGCCATTCTAACAAATTTCAATACAAAAAGAATAAATCTCAGTGTCAGTGAGCCAATTAGCATGCCTCTACCAAGATCTAATAACGTCTGCAATTGGCTCTCTAATAGCTCCTGCTCACTGCGGCAACTCCTGCCGATTTTAGGGTTAGCGACTTGTTTAGGTCCAATCACTATCTCGCTACCTGCTGTGTTAATCCCCACCACCCACTGATAGCGACTACCGTCTAGAGATTCCTGGCGATTCTACATGTTGAATCCAACAATTCCATCATAAAGTTTGCAGATGACACTACTGTGGTAGGACTTATAACGGACGGGGACGAGTTCGCCTACAGACAGGAAATGCAGAATCTGTCTGAATGGTGCTCTGCCAATAACCTAATCCTAAACACGACTGAAACAAAAGAACTCATAATATATTTTAGAAAACATAATGTAAACCCCCATCCTCTCTTCATAAATGGTGAGTGCGTGGAGAGAGTTCATTCGTTTAAATTCTTGGGCATTCATATCACAGACTGTTTCTCATGGTCAACCAACACCACAACAGTTGTGAAAAAAGCACAGCAGCGCCTTCACTTCCTGAGGATATTGAGGAAAAACAACATGAATGTGGGGCTGCTGGTGTCCTTTTACAGATCCACAATAGAGCGCATACTTTCTTACTGCATCTGTGTGGTTTGCTGCATGTTCTGCTGCAGACAAAAAGGCTCTGCAGAGAATTATCAAGATTGCTGAAAAAATAATTGTCTGTCCCCTCCCCTCCCTGTCAGAAATTGCACTCAGCCGTACTCTCTCAAGAGCCAACAACATTATTAAGGACAATACTCATCCTGGTCACCACCTGTTTCAACTGTTACCCTCTGGTAGGCGGTATAGGTCTATAAAATCAAACACCACTAGATTTAAAAAATAGCTTCTTCCCAAATGCAATAGTTTCTTTAAACAAATGCAGTTAGACAAACTCAGTCACTCACTGTTAACCCCTGCACTATGACATTTATTCTGTTTTTACCATTGTTTTTATTCAGTTTTATAGGTCTTGTACAAATAACTTATTGTATTTATTGTATGCACCAAGTGGAGAAGCGCTCCTAATTTTGCTGTATTGTAAAATACAATGACAATAAAGGCATTCAATTCAATTCGGTGCATTTTCTCCTGTTGCCATGATGAATGGTGATGTCTCCATTAATGATAGATTTTTATATCTCGTGCTTAACTCAATGTTGTTTTAACTCAGAGTTGATTGAACTAATTGTTACCACTTATTCAGAAACCTTAAACTCTTGAGTTTGACAGCTTTAACTCTTGAGTCAGTCAACCTAGAGGTGTGGTTTCAACTTAGTTTGTCAACCCTGCTACTGAAATACCCCCATTGTCAGTAAGTTTATGGAAGAAAAAAACAATTTTACATAAACACATACCTATAAATAGTAAAACCAGAGATAATGATGATTTCGCTATGGTCTCTTTATTATTTCCAGAGCTGTATGTCCTGATTAAAATGAACAAATGCATATATAAAACCACGTTCTGAAAATGTGCACCTTTTGCTATGACAATTTTGCATTGAAACTGCCCAATGTACTCGATGCACCCTATTGGATCTGGTGAGTACAGTATTTGGTATAAGGACATTTAAAACATTACCAGGCAAACAATTTCTCAATGTTTCAATGTAACAAAATTTGTTTTTATGATGGAATAGAACATTTGTATATATGACGTTAGCAAACAAATTATTGCTACAGCTGACAAACCATTTTCGTAATTTTCTAAAAACATGACATTAACTTACCCGTTGCCAAAAAAGTGCAGCGTTATCAGCCGTATCCCACCGCGATGCCCGCACTGAAGTACTTTTCCCCTACCGGTTCTGTGGTAGCTACTTTTAATAAGAGGGTCTTGTGTTTATTTTCTTCATGTTTTGCATCTGCCATCTAGTGGGCCGGAGAGTTAGCGCATATGCAAAACGAAAAGTCGGTAGTGTCTGGTAAACAATTGCCGCAATGTGAACACAGACCCGACGTAAGAAGTTGTTACCTCCCACAGAGGTGCTAAATGCTTTCGCGATAAAGTTGCAAAGGATCGCCAGTGAGCAGGAGCCCTAACGTTACACATCATAGACACGCAGGAAAACTTTACATTACACAGAGACAGCTCACGTAGTAGCTGAAAATTATATCCAAATATTTGTACTGTAATGTGTAATATTTTTTTGTGGATTTTATTCAATTGATATCAAAAAACATATTGTTCAGAAACCGATATTGAAGTCACTTTATTGGTAGCCAAATAAAAAATGTTGAATGATACCCAGCCCTAACAGAACGTGGCCTAATGAAAATTCTAACTCCTATGGGTGAACAAAGACATGGTACCAATATGGCTCATAAAGACCTATAGCTAGAATTATCAAAGATATCGGTATAGCAGTATATCCAGAGGGAAAACATTTTCCATACTGATTTACACATCCAAAAAGTACCAGCCCTCCATGAAACATTTGGTTGAACAATTATACTCCAAAACACATTATCAGATGTTAAGTAAACTCACTACTTTCATTGTTCTATGGTATGCTCAAATGACAGTAGTGCATATGAATACAAAAAGTCCAGTAGAGGCAACCTAATAATCTTTGTTTTGTAACACATTAGGTTACTCCACTGCTAAAAGGTCATTTTTAAGGCTCAACACCCTGGGCCTCAACTTCCCATCATCCAGGCCCATCAACACTTTCTGGATAAAGTCAAATGTGTTGGCCAAGTCTTTTGGATAACTTAGATGCAGGCCATAAATCTGTGCAAAAAGCATCACAAATGTGTCAGCCAATGTGGGGAAATCTATAACTTTGTTACCCTCAAGCACAACCACAGTCCTGTCTGGGCAGAAAAACGTGGCATCTGATGAATTAGCACTGATCAAGAGAAGCCCAACCGGTAGTTTGTCAATGTTAGGTTCATCAGACTGCGTCTCCTAAACAAAAGAGAGAACTGTCACCCCAGATTGTCTAAGCTATTTCCAAAAGTGGTATGTTGCTTTAAGTGCAGCCTGAACGGAGCTTGTGAAACTGTAGTAGGATTCAGAGCGACATATTTTTTTACTAAGAAACCCGAAAAGCTTAATTTCAAAGACATCCATAAGTGGGCTTATTCAAAACTTCAAAGCGTGAAAATACAACAGTTCTTGAATATGTGGATGCATGCGTTGTTTTATTCTGACTTGCATCCAGTCCCCTATAACTGCAATTATTATCGTTATACTCAAAACCTGCAACTAGAACCTGAATGTCTGAGCAGAAGATAAAATCTTAGAGGACTTATTCCTCACACAATCAAGGTCAATTTATGATGACCCCAGGACAATTTTTTCTAAGTTTTATACAACTGAAACAATGTAACTATTTCACAAAAATGAACAATTGTATTTTATGATCAACCGTCAAAGACCAATTTCTAAACAATTAATTACTTACATCCCACCGCTTCAGAAATCCAGAGTCATCCCCATTTAGATATGCAGGGAGCGCATGGAGGACAGCAGCACGTCTAACTTGGACATCAACTTGTTCCTGGAGTGTGAGAACATATTATTTCTTCACTTTGGATATTAAACAGCATAGCCACATAATACTTTGACAATAAAGACATTTCTCAAGTCTAAGGAGTTAAGGTTTTTAAAAAGGTTACACTAAAATCCACTTTAGTATCACTATGCAGAACCAAGAAGCATAACGTACTAACCTGGAGGTCATAAGCTCTAAGGAGCTGACCCAGAACAATGGCGACTTTTCCTGTGCGTGCAGCTTTCTTCCTGAACAAGCTCTGAAGACGATAGACATGATGGTCTAACTCCACAAAGAAGTGGTTCTTCAGGTTGATGTTTGCAATTCTGTGAAACTCGGCACAGACCTGCACAAAAAAAGTATGTGTGTATGTATATATGTTCAAGTCTGACTGTATATCTGTATATATAAAGACAGGTCCTTCACAAGAAATTAGGATATTGTGATAAAGTTCATTATTATCCATAATGTAATGATAAAAATTAAACTTTCATATATTTTAGATTCATTGCACACCAACTGAAATATTTCAGGTCATTTATTGTTTTAATACTGATGATTTTGGCACACAGCTCATGAAAACCCAAAATTCTCAAAGAATTAGCATATTTCATCCGATCAATAAAAGAAGTGTTTGTAATACAAAAAAAAGAAAGTCAACCTTCAAATAATTATGTTCAGTTATGCACTCAATACTTGGTTGGGAATCCTTTTGCAGAAATGACTGCTTGAATGCAGCGTGGCATGGAGGCAATCAGCCTGTGGCACTGCTGAGGTGTGATGGAGGCCCAGGATGCTTCGATAGCGGCCTTAAGCTCATCCAGAGTGTTGGGTCTTGCGTCTCTCAACTTCCTCTTCACAATATCCCACAGATCCTTTATGGGGTTCAGGTCAGGAAAGATGGCAGGCCAATTGAGCACAGTAATACCATGGTCAGTAAACAATTTACCAGTGGTTTTGGCACCGTGAGCAGGTGCCAGGTCGTGCTGAAAAATGAAATCTTCATCTCCAT
>JACXGM010028722.1:0-13939 GCA_016801145.1 Umbra pygmaea | reverse complement strand
ACAGAGACAGACACACACACAGAGACAGACAGACACACAGAGACAGACATACACACAGAGACAGACATACACACAGAGACAGACATACACACAGAGACAGACATACACACAGAGACAGACATACACACAGAGACAGACATACACACAGACCTGCAGTTTCCAGAGTTCTCCAGCAGTCTGCGCTCCTCCAGACTCTCATTGGCCCAAAAGGTGTGTGAGGGGGGGGCAGAGGACAGATAACGCTCTAACAGCGGGTCTCCATCATTGGACATATCTAGGATGCACTCGTCCCCCTGCTCCTCCTCACTAGCCCTGGCCAGGTTCATCTTCTCCTTAGAGGCTTTGGGCTCCCACTCCTCTCCCTGCTCCCCTCTGAGCCGGTCTCTCTCCTCCAGGAGCCGTCTGACTCTTTGCACCTCCTCTCCAAGTGTCCTCCTCTCCTCCTCCTGCCTCTCCCTAATTTCTCTCTCCTCCTCCCTCTCTTTCATTCTCTCCCTCTCCTCCTCCTCCAGTCTCTTCCTAAGGCTCTGCAGCTCCTTGTTCAGCACCTCCTTCTCCTCCTTGTAGCGGAGTCTCTCTCTCCTCTCCTCCAGGAGTTGGGAAAGCAGAAGCTGGTTTCTCTCCCTCTCCTCCAGTAACTCTCTCCTCAACACGAGGGTCAGTACCTCCACGTCAGACTGAACACACTGTCCTGGGCTCCCAGGCTCCGTGCCAGAGGCTTCACGTCCCATGTTGAGTGTGCGCACGTGGTTCCCAGCTTCTGTTGCTGATGCCTCCAGGTGGTCGACGAGAGGGGGGAGGTCATGGGAGCTGTGGCCAGGCTGGGAGGACTGCTGTGGGCCTAGGGAGACTTCAGAACCCCCTTGGGTCCTGGTCCGAAACAAATTAGAGGTCTGAGGAAAAAAGGTTTTAAAAAGAGCATTTGATGATCACTGGCAGTAAAATAAAAAACATTAAAATCTTGTCAATGTTTTGTTTCATAATGACTGCGGTACAGTTCTCCAAGTGCATATGTTAGGAGTACCTGCTGTAACTGAGTCTGCAGGGCCTGAATCTGTCCAGTGAGGGACAGCGCCTCCTTCTGGACTTGGTCCCTGCTCTGCAGTGCCTCCTGCAGGTTACAGCTCAGTCTGCTGATGATCTCATTACGCTTCTCTACTGCTGCCTGCAACTTCTGCAGAGAGAACACAGTGTCAGACACACACAAACACACCCTGTACAGTATTGTACAGGCATTATAAAAAACATTGTCCATCAATGACCAAGTTAAAGATCCATTCCAGGATGAATATCAGGATCTGTCGAGCTAAAATGAGTCTCCACTTGATACTTTTTCTGAGGTGTCTAGGTTAGTACTTTCTCTCCAAATCTGCTGTGTCTAGATGTTGGGCCAGGGCGAAAATCTCATTGGATGTCACTGTGCAGCTTTGGCTTTATTGAAAGTTCAGCCAACTGTATTTCCTGCACTTTAGCAAACCATGCATCACACATTTTGTTCGGGATTTGCTGCCTGGTGCTACGTAAGAAAATGGCTACCATAGCGGTGAAAAAACCACTGAATTTCAAGCTAATAGCATTAAGATAATGATTCCACTTAGATCGTGCATATAATAGAAACAATCATGCTTCTCCTGACTGATTTACACATTTGACTACACATTTCCACAAAACAACTCTCCACCAGTGCAAACGTGACCCAGCTTTGCTGCTCTGTGTAACAAAGCTTCATCAGAAAAAAGTAAACACACCACAGATACAATGAAAAACTATCTGCTTTATTTCTTAATGTATAGTTTAACGTTCAAGTGTTTACTTAAAATGTAGATACTTACATTTAATACAGTTACCAGTACATGGCACAAGTTTAAATGACCTACTATTAACCTATGACCATTCAAATCACTTTGGACGAAGGATCTGCTTAGTAACATGTTTACAAGGGAAAACATTTGGGAAAACATTTGAAGAGAGACAAAGACCGGTGGGTGAGAAGTCCATGTTTCTAATAACAGCCAGAGCTTGGGGGCATATGGGTAAATAAAGCATAAGAGCAAATTCATCCATACGAACTAACATCCAACCCGGTTAGTAGTGATTATTACGCTATAATGTATGTTCTCATTCCGCTCAAGCAATCATGAAACACGGTTCAAGCAGCTTGGCTCCCGTCTGTCCAGGGAAAAAGGGACACATCCCCCTACATATTCACCAGGGTCGAGTGTTCCATAAACCTACCTTGAGTTGCATTTCTCCAGTTAGAGCCACTAGGTCCTCCTCTTCAACAAACTCCACCTCCTCAGGCTGCCCTCCATCTGCCTGTTCCCCCACAATACTGCTTCCGTCCTGAGAATGCATTTTTTCCAAATTCCCCAGGCACCACTCGACCTCTGGAATATGGTTCTGGTCCGTCTCCACAGACCTTTGTGGTTCCTACAGGGTTACAGAAGAGTTAGGGTTTGCAAACCACGCTTGCACCAATATTGAGGGTGGAGCTTCTTCCTAAAGCGATTGGTTGGCAGATCTAATCCCTGAGCCAGCAATGTGAACAACATGTTTTTTTTTCAGCAAGTCAGTCAGCACTAGATGCCCTGGGGCACTGGGTAAGAGCGTCCACTACATGACTACAATTAAACGCATGGTTTCCCGCAGCACTTTGCTGTTTAGGCTGCCGCCTTAACAAGACACGGCTGTCGCCTTAACTACGCAGTCCAAAAAAGTAACTGTGACACATGATGCATCCGAACAGCACCATCTGGTGGTGTCCTAATGTCATTGCGCTCTATGAACAGCACACAACCATAGACAATGAATGTGGTCACCTTTGCACATTTCGATAAGGTTGTTTTGCACCCCCCCCCATCCCCCCCGGTCTGTCAGCTAACACGACACTACCACCTTAACTAACACATTTTCTGGGGGGAACCCTGAAACGTCTGACAGATTTTCTTCCAGGGCCCAGAACACAAACCAAACCAGCACTCATTGGTACACTCTAAAACACCTGTGTCATTCAAATCCTTCAGTTTTCCTGCTGTGACTATCTGAGGACAAGGCACATTCTATTCACTGTTAAATTAAGATAAGGATGGGCAGGGCAGCCCTGTTCCAAGAAATCTACCAGCAAATTAGCACACCTGATTCTAATAATTAGCTGGATGAAAAGCTAAATCAGGTTAGTCACAACTGGGGTTGGAGAGAACCTACAGGAAAGTTATCTCCAGGAAGTGTTGGACAATCCTGACATAAAAGGTTCCTGAAGGATGTTATTATTACAACTTGCTGGAACCGTGTGAAAAACAATGTGTTCTGCCAATGAACACATTTTCCTTACGCCCAGAAATGTTAACAAGCTAAGTGAATGTGCGTCATCTCTGTAAAATCCTGTAATTGCTTCACCTCAATCAGCATCCAACAAACACAGGACATGGCTCAATACATATCTAATGACCACAAGGTCCATTGTCGAAATGAAAAGCATCGGCTTGGTTGCTGCCATTCCTTTCAAGCACTGATCATACATAAATGGGTCTGCATTAAATTATTAGAATGGACAAGTTGTGGTAAGATAGTGTTTTCATAAAAACTAAAGAAATCACTTTTCCATGTGGTAACACAAAATCCTACTTACTACACATGCCTAAATGTGTCCGTTTTGCTTGGAGTCAAGCTGTATGCTCTGAACAAGTCCCCTGGCTCCAGACCAGGAGGCAGTCCGGTTCCAAAATGAACCCAATTTACATTTGCCAGTGGCAAACACATTTACCCAGGTGCCAGGGCCACATTAACTTCCTGGTTGAGATGTTTAAAGTGATTTTGGTGGTGGAGACAAACACAATAGAACACCGTTAGTAGAAGACTTGGTTAATTGTGTCCATTACATGAGAATTGCCTTTAAACCGGCACACACTGTTATGTTGCCATGACAACTTGCAGGCCAAAGCAGATTTGTGTTTATTGACCTATTTTTTGTGTTTGTCTCAAAGGGCCAGCGGCACACTGACATACACAGTGTATAACAAATGACACGGTAGCTACACTATCTACTTTGTCTTCTGACCGCAGTTATGTTCTATGGCTCATGATGCCACGCAGCAGTGTAAAACTATCAAAGTAGGCTATTCAATTTTATGTATTTCAAACCCAAACGGTCCATTGTTTTATCGGTAAAACACACAGATCAGCTTTAATATTATGGCCGCCTGCCTAATATGAAAAATGGACCAGCATAAGGATTTGAGCGACTATGACAAGAGCCAAATTGTGACGGCTAGACGACTGGGTCGGAGCATCTTCAAAACTGCAGCTCTTGTGGGGTGTTCCTGGTCTGCAGTGGTCAGTACCTATCAAATGTGGTCCAACGAAGGAAAAGCGGTGAACTGGTCAGTGTCAGGACAGGGTCATGGGCAGCCAAAACTCAGTGATGCACGTGCGGAACAATAGCTGGCCCGTGTGGTCCGATCCAACAGACAAGCTACTGTAGCTCAAATTGCTGAAAATATTCATGCTGGTTCTAATAGAAAGGTGTCAGAACACATCTCAGTTTATTGCGTACTGGGCTGCTGTTTTGGCTTCAAAAGGGGGACCTACACAATATTAGGCAGGTGGTCATAATGTTACGGCTAATTCATATGAATTTCTATTTACATAAATATAAATTAATGTAAATTTAATTTTAACCTTTATTTAACCAGGTGAGTTGACTAAGAACAATTTATTATTTACAGCAACGACCTGGGAGCAATTAGGGTAAAGTGTCTTGCCCAAGGACACAACGACATTTGGCTCAGTCGGGAATCGAACTGGCAACCTTCTGACTACAAGTCTGACTCCCTACCCACTGAGCCATCTGCGCCCCTAAATACACTACAGGTTAATGTATATAGACTACAGGTCGACCGATTATGATTTTTAAAGGCCGATATGATTACCGTTAATTGGGAGATCAAAAAAGCAGATTGTTATTTAATAGTCAGTGCATTTTGATAGTTGACCAATTTTTCACCAATCTGTTTTGGAGCTGACAACGGGACTAAAGGCACAAATATCAGACGTAATTACCAGCCGCACTTGATACATATCTGGTTTTGCCTGATTATAACGTCAGCATCTGTTATTCAATAGGAAATGCAGGTTAGAAATAACCAATTCTCATGACAATTGGTTAGAAATAACCAGTTGTCATGAAAGTTTGTTATTGTACATTCAAGATTCCCTTTGTCATTTTCATGTGTACTTCCATACATACAAAAACAAAATATTGTTCCCCCAGCCTGTGTCAGTATAAAACAATAATAAATAAAAATTACAATATATAGACATGTAGGAGGAGCATGCACACTGTCAATGCTTGCAAATGTAATCTGTATTATAACAAGGTTTTGGTCAAAGACCTTCATCAGGCTCTTAACGCACCTGTCCTCACCTTAACCAGGTGTGCCTAAACCATCTCTTGTTGCACTGTGTAGCACAGAAATGCAATGTATTTGATATCACATAGTTGGGGTTTCTACTGATTTGTCTAAAGATTGCTGTAATTAACATTTCAAATCATAAAATGATCGTTAAATAATTACTACATTCCCATTTAGAAGTAATATGGTATTCTGTTCTATTACGTTTAGTCATTAGTAAACAACATGTACCATAATACATGTTGCAGTGTCTCTCTGGGAGGATTTCTGTCATTCACTAGTTTGAATATATCAGCTGCTATAACCTCTAATCAATATACAAATACAACAAAGACTATAAATATAATGTCAGTAATTGATAAACATGGGATTTGGTCTCACTAAACCACAGAAATATTATTTTGCTCAAGGCGTCAAAATGTAAATGTTGTATCTTTTCACCGCCATCACATAGTTGAGTAAAATATATCTTTTTTTACTGTTATACTCAGTGTCAGAAATACTTTGAAAACCATGTTTGTGAACACTTGCGACTTACAGTACATTGCCTGCTAACATGAATGACTTTAATTAAATATGGAAGTAATAAAAATGTCTTCTGTGAATGGTTTTGAATAGGCATCGTTTGACAAGTTATATGTGGGCAACGATTGTGCGTTGGCGAATGGTCATATAAATTAGACCGGCACTCGTTTGGTGCCAGTAACCAATGTTGATGTATGGTAGGCTGATTTGATGATTACATATAAAAAATAGGGGGTGATGTATAAGTTATACAATACAGCAATAAACTAGTTAACCCTTGTGCAGCAGTATGAATTTAAAGTGGTTCGCGTTTCCCTGAATGCCTTATCTGTAGGAGAGCAGAACCGATAAAAGACTAGGTTGGTAAGAAAATGGGAACAGTTCTTTCGAAAACAAATGCAGTAAACCTCTGACCTCCACCCTAGCCTAATATCAACCATGTGAAGCTAACTAATGATTATGTGATTGATTCAATTTCTCCCCTGAAAGTTCAGCTTCATACTAGCTACAAACTTCCCCTGGCTTCTGTACAGAAAACAAAGAAATCATGCAACATGAATGTGCACAATGTAAGGTCCCAAATCAAAGCAAGGTGTTTTATCAATTGAATATCATGCGTCAGGGTACCTGGGGCAGTGGAAGTGTGCCTAAGTGAACCAGTACACTAACTGTTCCACACACGCATTCACGGACCAAGAACCCTAATATGGAAGCATCATACCAAAACACTTCTTTCTTGGCTTGGCAGTGCACAACAACATAATGACATCTCCTTGTGCTTATCTCCAATAACAACAACTTGTCGGTGTACTGAATCATGCAAGGCAGATAAGAGAACAGCTTACAATTCACAGAAGAACAAACATCATCCCCCATCATCCAAATTTGGTTTAAAACAGAATGCTTTACCATTGTTATAATGTCTCCTATATTACTGGTGCGTTGCTAAAGGGGTCCACATCCATGTGTCATTAAGACTAGCTGATACATCCCTGGAAGCAGTGAGCAGGGTTCAGTCTCTCCACTGAGATGACTCAAGCGGCCTTACAGCAAGCAATCTGTCAGCAACAGAGGTGTAAAGCCTTGCAGTTTCATTTCAGACAGATTTCAACAGAGGTGCTTTCAGGCCAAAGGAACAGATGGTTCAAGTGCTAGCTACCTCTCATAACTTTGTCTAGGTTTAGACACAGTAGAAGTATTGTGACCAGGTGTAATGAGGCGACACTCGCGTCGTTAAGACGAATGCACAGTGAACTTTACTGAACTCCACAGTCTGACAGCAGGCTCAAGTCCATTTAACATTCAGTAACTCACCAGCTAATGACTCTGACCATTTTCCATTTCCCATAGAACTTTCCCAGGCACTTGTCAGCCAGCAGCAGTGTGGACTGCTACGCAACCTAGGGGGGCCCTTTTCACCATTTATTTTTGTACTGATGGGACAAGCAGGAAATCCCAAACTGCCTTGACGTTCAAAACACACTGCCTGCTCACAGGTCCTGAAACACGGCCAGTATGCGGCGTTGGGTCTGGTCTTCAAAAACACAATGTCAGACTCACCTGACTAAAATAGGAACAGACGTGGTGAAAAACAGCGATTGCCAGGTCAGCCATGTTGTGATTCTGTGCTATGAACACACATGTCAACCTGGGGTGCAGGCTCCATCCTGAGTAAAGAACCTTCCAGCACAATCAGGTAATCAGTCAGTCACCACCTGGTTTGATCTGTCTTTCCTTTGTAGGGATCATTTCAACTTCACGCTCCAATTGTTCCATTTGTCAAAAACAGGTATGTTTAACCAGTGGTCCTGCAGTTTCAGCCCAAGAACGGATCCAGACAGAAGATGCAGTGTGCCTGCTGTGAAGCACCTCCAAGGCTTGATGAGGCACTTAAATGTAATGACCTTTGGCGAGCCCTCCTCAATCGTTTCTTTAGCTGCTAAGTGTTAATCTGCTTCTTCCATCCATATTGGCAGCAGTTGCAAAACAAGCCAGAGATGCTGCTGAAGGACCAGAGTATTTCACCTGCCTTTAGACACTGACATCACGCAACACCTTAACCAACCACGAGACATCTATGAAACACTGTGTCAACCAGTTCAACATTTCCATCGTCCCCTATAAAATATTGTATCTAATTTCTCTCCAGTAAGTACACGGCCACATACCTAAAACTATTTTTAAGTTGCTAAGTTTAAATTCCATCCATTGTAAATGTAGGTTTACTCAATGAAATCACATTTAAATACATTTCCTATGCAACCACTAGCACAGTTATTAACACAATGTAACCCTGTTTATTGAGTTAACCCATTCAGTGACGTCTTCACCACACAGACACTAGGGAGCATCCAGAATAGCACAATGGTAAAAGTCACTACCTTTCAGTACAGCTGTGAACAGACAAAGAGATACAATTGGCTCTCCTAGCTCCAGTAGTGCAAAAGGCAAATCAATTTTCAGTTATATGAACACTAAACTATTATATCAATTTAAACGTTAGAGCTTTTTTATTCATGAAATGTTCACCAATAACTTCTGTCCAATGTGTGACCAGGCTGATGAACAAGCTGTATTAGTTGTTCCGTCCAGTAGACTGTGTTCAACAACATAAGGGTATTATTAAATTAACCTGCCACATGGGAACAGCGGCTCACAGTGGAACATTCAACTAGAAAGAACCATCTGTGCTGCTAGGTTAGTGTACCTTCATTTTACCAGACTGAGAACAGCTTCTCATTTACAGCAACGGCCTGGGGTGATGTGGGGGGAGGGAAGGGGATGAAAGAGCCAATTGAAAGCTGGGGATGATTAGGTTGCCATGACAGTATGAGGGCCAGATTGGAAATGTGTCCAGACACCAGGGATAATACTACTCTTTTTTTACATTTTCCCCATTTTCCTCCTTTCCCAATTCCCACTAAACCTGCATTGTCGGCAGCTCCGCAACTCCTTGGACAGACACCCCTACTCTTACGAATAGTGCCATGGGAGCTTTAGTGACCAAAGAGAGTCAGGACACCTGTTCATTATCCATCCGAAAGACGGCACCATATGTAGTGCATATGTCCCCATCACTGCATTGGGAATTATCTTATTTTTTCCCTCACTAACCCCGCCTTGTCGGCAGCTCCACATCTTTTAAAGATTTATGGGATATTCATCCAACCACATGTCGCCCAGCTTCCGATTCTTTTTGCACTGCTCATCCAACGCGGAAGACGTTAGTCAGATCATTCACGGGATGATTACGTTCACCAACTATACTTCCATGATTGAACCCACAGGTGCCCAATCTGGACACAAGGAGTCACTGGAGAGTGTATGGCAGGATAGATAATCTCACTTATCTAACTCAAATCCGGGACAGTGCTATGCCAATTTGATTCATATAATTAATTATAATAGAATTCATCCAGCTAGAGACTCACCTCATGGTTCCTCCTGTGTTCCAGCTCTGTGGTGTTGTTGTTTGTCTGGAGGACCACCCCTAGGGGGCCACCTTGCGCTTGGCCGTCATTCTGCGCTGGAGACGGGCCCTTCCTCTTCTGCGTCTTTTTCTGCGGGACTTGACCGTTGCTTTTCGCCCTTTTCTGTCTGAAGCTAGCAAGCTGCGCAGGAAGGACAGGGAGAGGTAGACGGACATGTACGTCAGGAGGACCGAGCACCACCACACAATTAGCATGTTAGCGGTCAGGGGTTAGATGACTAGGGTTAAAGTTCAAAGTCCATCAAAGTTTAAGTCCATCATTCAGAACGAAGAAATTTAACAGTCAGACATGATCATCCCAGTGATTAGACAGGTCAGAAATGGGGTAGAGGTTTAAAATCAGAAAGATGTATAATTGGAAAGAGGTTGAAGTCGGAGTTTGAGTCAATACATCTTCCCAGAACATCAGGTAACATCCATGATTAAACCATCAGAGACAGAAGTGAACTAGGCTCTGTAATCACACACCAGAGAGCTTCCCTCCAAAGTCCTCCCAAATCGCCATCACCAGACAACAGCGTTCCCAAATTAATAATCAGAAAAATGAAGTCCCGGTAAATCCTGCATTTCTCTCTTGTGCCGCAGCCATGTCTCTCTCTCCCTACTCTTCTCTAAGCAGCTTAAATCAGATTACTGTGGTTCAGGGACCCTCGGAGAGGCAGAGAGCATCACGCTCCACCTCTGACTCTCTCTCCCATTCGAACACTCAACCCAATCAGCCCTCTCTCAACAGGCTAGTTGTCAATTCTACAGATGAGACGACGCACGAGCGCAGCAGACACTAGTTCACTGGTCTGAGTGCATCCCTTGATGACATCTGAACCTCCCTTCAGGGGATATGAGTGTCAATCAGAAAAGAGGGAGGGGTTTGTCCCCGAGCTCAAAGTGAGTGTGTAGTATGAGCATGCGTTTCGTTTCGACACGCAACAAGCTGATTAATGCCATGTCCAGCCCCGGGACACATGCTGCCCTCAGCCGTGCTACTGACCCAGATCAGTGTGCCAGTGATTGTGAGCGGCTCTGATGAAGCCTCTGGACTGTAGAGGAACATGCTGCTCTACCCACAAACACACAGAGCAGTCAAAGCAAAGTTTCCTCTGGGGCAAACTGTCACGGTGTGGCCGTAGGTAGAAGTTCAGGTGACATGTTAGGACATTCTACTACAATATGGATTAAAACTCTCCATATCTCTAGACAAAGACTACATCCTATTCATGACACACACAAGCAGGGGGCTGTGCTAAACCGTTTATAGAAAGAGCATGTGTACACAAATTGTAGATGCTGAACGTAAAAATATTTCAGCTATTGAATATTGAATCCTTTGTTGTCTCTAACATACAGCAGAAGCCAATGTAACACTGCAATATCTGGGGCAGTATAATATTGTGGTTGCAGTATAAACCCTGTTGTCTATTTAGCCATAAGCATTACACAAGCACACCAACATTTTCACTCCAGGCAACAGCTGGCATGCTGTTGCCTCATTTACTATTATTATGTTGATCATTAGCTAGCCCCACACCACCTAAATACAGTAACTATTCTACACTATGAGGTTGTCTGGCACCTCTATTCATTGCCTGCTTTGTTTCCAGAGGTATATTAAATGTGGGCTATTTAAGAATTTGTTTTTCGTGGAAGGAATGATTGAGCAATTGTGCAGCCCCACAGAGAAATTCATGCAGCAGAATCACTGGGTCAAAGCAATTCAGCTGTCTGTGTGTAGCCCATTTGTGTTCACGCTAAGGATGCGAGATTGGTTTTCATCACTGCAAAAGACATATTATGCAGACGTGGCATGTCACCATAGCAACCGCTGCCATAAGTGCCTAACTGACAATTTTGCAATTCAGAAAACCATGAAGAAAGGATTAGGGTGAATTCCACTTCTATTCAAGAAGTGCAATGATATTCTAATTATGTTCAATTCGTGTTACTGAGAACCATTTCTTTATGGAAATTGCTTTGCTCTCTGAATTAAACCAACTATGACTATCTTAGGACATCCCCATTAGGTGATTATATTTTTACTTTGCTAATACTTTGTTGCTGTATTTATGGTTGTACTAGCTCTATGTGAAGTGCTTCGTAAGGTTCAGTCTTTCTGTAACAGAAGGCATACTAGAATCTAATGTACCCTTCGTCCGGCACTGCCTTTCAGAGGACAGCCAGGTAGAGTACTAGCGCCATCAGATGGCCTGTGTTCCCAATGACAGACCTGGTACGATGTCAGACAGATAATGCAAAGTTAAATTAACAGCAGTGTCTGTCTAGGGCATTTCTTTCACACAGTTTAATACGTGTTTATTTCATTATTTTACCAGGTAAGTATGTTTCAAACATACTGTGTTCAGTACATAAAAAAGCACTAGAACATTCTATTTCCATAAATGATTATGTAGAATGACCAGCTCTGAAATGAGAAAGCATTTGGTTCTGGAATGCTGTCAGCATGGCCACCGAATTTCAATATATCAAACAATGCATCAAGCCACAGTTCACCACAGGCCCCACATAAGAGACAATATAGCTCAGCGTTGAATGCAAATGTAAAACCTAACATGTAAGAAACATGTTGTTCAGTACAACGTGCCACCAGACTGCTACCACTCATTCAAAAGATGTGTTCAAACTGCCCACGTTTTTCCACGTCACCCCACTGCTATGTACACTCCACTGGCTTCCAGCTGAAGGTGGTGTCCGCTAAAAGGTCATGGTGCTGGCCTACGGATCAACAGGAGGAGCTCCTCCTCCCCATCTTCAGGCAATGCTCAAACCCTACACCGCTACACGGGCTCTTCAATCTGTCACTTTATCGACAGATGCCCCCCGTGACTAGATACGTCTCACCTCAGATCTCATGGCGAGGTCTGTCTGACATGTTACACAGTGACTTCGAAGTCTGAGATTCTGAAGTCCTTCTGGAACCATCTTGTATGTGAATAACATAGGTAAATAATGAACTCACCAAAGAAGCTAGTTAACAGTCTATTGCCATAATTGTAAAACATGCCAGTGTTGTTCAAACATTGTTGTACCAATAAAAATGTTTACCTTGAGCAGTGTTCATAAAAATAGTCTGTAGCACCGATGTGTCAAAGCTCTAAAATAAACTGCTGCAATACACAACAAAGTCTGTGGTGTCATGAAGTTGGTCACCTGTAATATTACTTTAAATAAAAGTGTTTCACCAACACGCCATTAGGGTTTCCAAGTAAAAAATATTACGTTTATTCCGAATCAAAACACTGGGCCAAATTTCTGCGCCCAGATCTGTATTATCTGTGTCAGTCAGCTGACTGTTTCAGTTGCAGTGTAAACAGAAAGCTGCAATTACATACAGTATATGTTAATGCTAACTAGATGACCGAGAATTTAAGTGGTGTAAAAAGGGACTTTAATGTATGCACTCACTGCAAATCGCACTGGATTAGAAAATCTGCTAAATTACTAAAATGTAAATGTAGCAAGCGTTCAAGGGCCTATAGACTGTTTGGTGCAAGAGCTTAAATACCCACGATCCATAGTAAAGGAAGGTTGGCCACAGAGAACTACAGTAGATCCAAGACAGACTATCACCACAACCCAGCAACGGAGTATCACCACACAGGCATCACGCTCCACTTACCGACTGACTGCGCTGCTTGTTGGTGGATTTCTGTCATAAAGAATAGGAAATGGTTTATCAATCAAGATACTGGGGGCACAGACATAACATAAGCTGCTGGCATGTGTGAATTGTCTATTCAGGAGTCTAAAGGCTGTCTGATACTTCACTACAGCACAAAACATTCTAGACCTACATAATCACAATGTTAACATAACTGAGTATCCTGCCCCCTAATCTACCATCAATCCATGGGGGGGGGGGGAATGACAACCTACCTCACCTACACACTCACAATGGACACTTTCCCTCACATTCAAACATTCTCACTCAACATACACACTAGAGGTTGACCGATTTATCGGTACGCAGATTAATCGGCCGATTTTTGGTCATTTTTTACATAATCGGCATCGGCCAATATCAAGCCGATTAAAACCCTTCAAAGTCAATTGACGCTCTGGTGGGCGAACGCGATTATCTCGCGAACCCTACATGTTAGCAACTAAAGCTTGGAACCTCTCTGTGGGATAAACACAGCCGGAGCTATGGTGCCTCAAAGTCGGTCAAAACTAAGTATGATATTATGCACATTTCTTTCTGTATTGTTGTTTAAAAATGTTCCTTCCCTCAGAAATGAGGAGATGGCGCTGCTAAGTCAATTGCACTTAAGTAGATAATCTAATGCTACTAGCTTTTTATTTACTTAGTAACTTCAAGACTTTTTTATTTTAAATGATTAAGTAGCAGAAGTGAAGCTCCATTAAGATTGTTTGTGTTCAAGTGTTACTGTATACATTTTTATTCAGACATAAAACAAAGAAAAGCTGCTGGTTGCTACTATTGTTAAAATGGTCAATTTATTTTATTGTTCTCAGATGTTGGATAAATGCTGCTAAGTGC
>JACXGM010028721.1:0-13940 GCA_016801145.1 Umbra pygmaea | reverse complement strand
TTCGGAAATCAAGGTGCCAGAGTCTGGAGGAAGACTGGGGAGAAGGAAATGCCAAAATGCCTGAAGTCCAGTGTCAAGTACCCACAGTCAGTGATGGTCTGGGGTGCCATATCAGCTGCTGGTGTTGGTCCACTGTGTTTTATCAAGGGCAGGGTCAATGCAGCTAGCTATCAGGAGATTTTGGAGCATTTCATGCTTCTATCTGCTGAAAAGCTTCATGGAGATGAAGATTTCATGTTTCAGCATGACCTGGCACCTGCTCACAGTGCCAAAACCACTGGTAAATAGTTTACTGTGCTCAATTGGCCTGCCAACTATCCTGACCTGAACCCCATAGAGAATCTGTTGGATATTGTGAAGAGGAAGTTGAGAGACGCAAGACCCAACACTCTGGATGAGCTTAAGGCCGCTATCGAAGCATCCTGGGCCTCCATCACACCTCAGCAGTGCCACAGGCTAATTGCCTCCATGCCACGCCGCATTGAAGCAGTCATTTCTGCAAAAGGATTCCCGACCAAGTATTGAGTGCATAACTGAATATAATTATTTAAAGGTTGACTTTTTCTTTCTTTTTTTTTGTATTACAAGCATTTCTTTTATTGGTCAGATGAAATATGCTAATTCTTTGAGATTTTTAAATTTTTATCATTACATTATGGAAAATAATGAACTTTATCACAATATGCTAATTTCTTGAGAAGGACCTGTATATGCAACAGTAAAAACATGGTGCAGTTTTAGTTGTTTTATTCAGCATTTGAAAACATAGACAAAATAGTACTTTTTATGTACATCCTAATTCCAAAAAGTTAGGACAGAATGGAAAATGCTAATAAAAACATTGAGGAGAGATTTGTAAATGTGCTTTGACTCTAAACACAAAATGTATAAAGACAAGTTATTTGATGTTTTACCTAATCAACCGTATAGTTTTTTAAGGTCAATCAGAAATTGATGCATACCTGTACAAAACATTCCAAGAAATATGGGACGGGGCAATTTAGGACTAATAGCCAAGATGTCTCTGCTGATGCTGGTGCCCTCAACATCCTGACTCTCCTGGATCTGAGTGCCGCCTTTGACACAGTGAGCCACCAGATCCTCCTCACCAGGCCTTGGGGGTTTGGGTGTTGAGGGAACCGCACTCTCCTGGCTGAAAGCTTATCTCACCGACCGCTCCCATTACATCTCACTCAATGACCAGAAATCAAAATTAGCTACAGTTACCCAGGGGGTCCCCCAGGGCTCTGTTATGGTTCCCCTACTCTTCACAATCCACATCTTCCCTCTTTGGGAACCTGGGAGCATTTAGGGTTAATTGTCTTGCTCAAAAACAGAATGATGGAGGCTTCACCTTGCTATTGTGTGGGGGGGGGTTGAACCAGGGTGGCCATAAACAACTACGCTACCTTGCCACCCCTAGATAGTGATTGCCTGATCATGTCGGGTGCAGACTTGTGGTACCTACTGTCTCTGGACATGATCCAGTTGACCAATAAAATCAGTCTAATTCTGATAGATGAGTGAGTGTTTGTACAGTATGTAAAACCAATTTCATCTCAATGTCTGAGTATAAAACAATAAAGAAATACAGATAAAATAATTGAATTTGAGTTGCATACAATATGCAATGAGCTTGGACTAATAATGATACTGCAATTAATGGAGACACACGAAGAATACATTGAGCAGGCCTGAACCAGAAATATTAATATAAATCTGTTGGGTGGCAGAATTATAGGCATTCTGAACATGTGTTTATTGGTACAAATACATGTATATGTTACCTGAATCCTTGAATACCTTAAGCATATAAAAGATAACAAGTGATAACGACCATAATATGCATTCTTATCGCCTGTTAAGGATCAGCGTCTCGCCAAGAAATCCCCCCAAAAATAAGAAAATGTACTAGAATCACTGCTCACATACTCAGATTTTACTCTGCATATACATGTCAGACATGTAAAGAAAGCTTGCCTATGTCTCCATTCTCCACTGTCACTGAGGCCTCAGTCTTTGCAATTGAGTCCTTCTCCTCCAGCTTACTGAACACCTCAAAATGGTCCAACTGAAAGTTGTCCACTTTTTTCTCCTCTGGTTCAACTGAGGAAAAGCAGGAAAAACAAGAGGAAAAACAACATATTTTAGAACTACAGAAATTTACATCACAATCATTTCAAAGAAATCATATCAGATTGGAAATCATGCAATCACTAGAAACAATTCCTCAAAACAATTCATATTTTCCAATGGAGTTTGTTGGAGTGGTTTATGCACTGCCCACTTCTTCCCCTCGTGATTGGGGTTTGAGTTTTTTTTTGTAATATAGCTGATGCTCCTATCCAGAGGGACTTTCCAGAGCAAATTAGCATTACCTACCTTGAGAACAACAAATAGGTAGGATTTTGGGCATTTGTTTATTCACAAAGTAAAACATCAAATAATGTGTTAATAATGTGTTTTCAATATAGTAGAGGGTGAATTGTGAATGTTTTTGTTAGTTTCATACTGTCCCAACTTTTGCAGAATGAGGGTGTGCACAATATGTCATCACACATTCATAATGTACTCAATATGTTAGTTTGCCGTAAATATTCTACCAATGTTTGCATAGGCTACCGCTATATTCTTTACACAGATATTACAATAATGGAATACAAATATGTTTAAAATCATTTGCCACCCAAATAATCTGTTGAGATCTAACTAGTGGCATAACAGTACACACACACTTAACAAAAATGTCAAAGATTGTACTGATTTACATTTTATATAAGGAAACAAGTGGAGGGAGGTAAACCAATTTGTACCCAACATTTTAGAGGAATAAGCTTTTTTTGCATATGGAAAATGCTTGCAATGTTTTATTTAATCTCACAAAAAATGACAAACACTTTAGTTTGCGTTTATATTTTTGTTCATTACAGTACATCCACAAACTCAGCTATGAAAATCAACACACAAAAACAGACACGCACATAGGGCATTGCTACATATGGGCTGTCTGGGAAGATACATGAGCATCTACTATAACCCTGTACGTCTGGAAGGTGAGAAGCAGGCCCCTAGCACAGCTGCCTTGCTCAGCACTCTGCCCTGCCTGCAGTAAGTGGGGCAGCCAGCCGATTTTAGAGGAGAAGTAATGGTGTCATTTGTTATCCATGTAACAGCACCCAGGGAAGGAAACCGGTTGGGAATAATGTTGCACTCTTTTGTACCGCTCCCTGCCAGTGCGGCCTCTTGTTGATTGCACACTGTCTGTCTGTCTGTCTGTCTGTCTGTCTGTCTGTCTGTCTGTCTTGTCTGTTTGTCTGTCTGTTTGTCTGTTTGTCTGTTTGTCTGTTTGTCTGTCTGTCTGTCTGTCTGTCTGTCTGTCTGTCTGTCTGTCTGTCTGTCTTGTCTGTTTGTCTGTTTGTCTGTTTGTCTGTTTGTCTGTTTGTCTGTTTGTCTGTTTGTCTGTTTGTCTGTCTGTCTGTCTGTCTGTCTGTCTGTCTGTCTGTCTGTCTGTCTGTCTGTCTGTCTGTCTGTTTGTCACTCCGTGAAAGGATTGTGTGCAGATATTTAGACACACAGAAAAATGGAACAACAAAAGAAAACAGTACTCTACTTTTCACAATAGTAATGAGCAAACGTTATTCATTGCTAAATATTAACTGGGATGTATAGTATTATGGTATATAAAGAACATAGAGTTTTCTAGAATCTGCCCTCTCAAGCCCTCTTAAACGCTCTGGGGTCAAATGATCTGATCCTGAGAAAAATATAAGAAAAGCAGTCTGGCGTTCTGTGAAGGAAATAATTGTGGTTACATTGAAAATAGTGGTGTGTCTTCTAAGAGAACGTCATGTCAGCCTCTCTGATATGTACGAGGCCCAATAAAACCTTTTAACAGTCGGTGTGCTCATTCCTTTCAAAAGAATACTGGGAAGACCTTGTGTTCACAGGCCATCAAGGATGATCAATATGTGCCCAGTGAACCGCAGGAAACGGGCTCCATCCCTCTTTGTTTTTCCATTTTCCTAGCTAACCTGTATATGGTACTTAGGGGGTTGTAGCCTTGGTGATAGCTCTGCCTTTGTGATCCATAGCCTGACTTGATCATCCTCCATGCACATTGACTCTGGTCTTGGCTACCATGGGCCGAGCTGTCAGTTGAGGCAGCTAGCTGCATTAGAACTCCAAGGCCTGGTGTCATAGTAGTGTATGTTTGTTAGTCTGGGATCAGTTTATAAAGGCTTCTAGGTAATAAAGGCTTACATACGGTATATACCATTGTTAAGGGACTATGTAACATTCCAGGATTTGAACCTTTATTTAAAAAGTTTTCTTTTAAAAGTCCCACAGTAAATGGTGATGGAGCAACACCACCAGTATTTTTTATCTCATATGTTGGTGTACCTACACACAGTACATTAAATAGAATATATAGCAAAATCACTGAATGTTAAAATGCATGATAAGACTTTACAACAGGAATGTGCTATATACAGGAGTCTACCCATAATGCCAGTGTGAGTCTCACACATAGACATCTGTCCTGAATGGGCTCCAACCGCTGCTCTTTATCCTCTTGTTCAGTGCATCTGACAGCCTGCCACTAATATAGACACCATTTTTACTGAAGGTCTAGCTTTAATTCTATACTTGAAAGCTCTGCTTCTGTCTGTGTAACCGCGGTCTCCTCAGACTGTTCTACAGCTGCAGTGTCATTACAGTGTATTCATTAGAACGCCAAGGTGGAACCCATCCTGGGCAGTTGGTATGGTGTTTGACATTTGAGATATCAGTGCACAAACACGCACACCTATGTGTGTTTACAATGCTAGAATGATACTGTGGCATTCAAGAGGACAGGCAGTACACACAAGCTGCGGTGAAGTCCATTGTCTGTTACAAGCCAAGCATGGTTTCTAATGCTACATGGCTGCCAAGCTCATTGTGCAAGGGAATCGTAGCGTAGTGAGAACATCTGTGGCTGCCCTGGGAGAGAATGACGACCGACAGCTCCTGAGGATTGGATGGCCTTGTATAAGGAGGTAGGATACTGATGGATGATATGTGCTGGGGAAGGTCGGAGGCAGCACTCATACGCCCACGCCGGCAGCTCCAGAACCCATTCTTTAGGCTGCAGAATAAAGAGAATGGGCCAGAGGGGGAAGGACTTGGTGCAGTTCTTTGCCATAGAAACCTGTGTGTTCTGGTTGGAAAAGTTGTTTACAGAATGTTTATTGACCTAATACTCCTTCTGATGATATGAAGTTACCACATTGAGATCCCCATATTTGGTCAGCTATCACTGCCAGACAGGAAAGTTTACCTTTTGCGATAAAGCTGAAAATAAAAAAAGATTATTTTTTCCCCCTCTAAAGTAAACTAAATGTTCACCCTCATTAACCACATGCTGTGAGGAGGATGTTTAACTGCGTCAGAATTTTCTGTTTCAAAGATAAATGTTTTCCTCCCAGAGAACAAAAATTCACAGCAGAGTAAATGGTATTTTTAGTGGAGAACTGGGAGGTCTGTATCAACTAGTGGGGACCATGTAAATCCGAGCGAACGTACCATTTCACTGATCTCTTTAACAAAATCAATGCTGCTGCTTGTTTTATTCAGAACCAACATTACATGGAAATATATTTAAAATAATACCAAATGGAATGTTTTGAATTATAATTATGTGATTGATAATTGGTTCACTCGCATTTCACAGGGGCAGAGCTTGTGTTTGAAACATTCTAGAGAGGACATTAGACAAGAATCACTATCTGTTCTTACATTAAGTCAGGGCTTCACAACCTTTTTCATCTGGGCCCTCCTATTTCACGTTATATATTTTGCATCCCCAACAGATTTTTCCTTAGTTTTCTCTCCCCCCCCAATTTGTAATGTCAATTTCCCCTTTAAGCCTCATCTGAATCTCCTCTCAGATGCGTGACGGTCGAAGATTGATTACTGGTACCTGCTTGATTACCTGAACCTGTTGCCATGCAGTCAAATTCTTATGAAACTGCTTGTTCAATATGGTACCTATATGGGAGGTTTGGTGCATATTCACCATGTTGAGTTGTGCTCATAAGTTTGCATACCCTGGCAGAAATTGTGAAATTTCGGCATAGAATTTGCCAATATGACTGTTCATGCAATAAATCGGACTATAATGTAAGGATAGTGATCATATGAAACCATTAATTATCAAACAGTTGTTTGGCACCTTTGTAAACCATGCTGATAACCAGTGTTGGGTAACATTACTTTTATGATTACTTTTCAGTTACTTGTTGAGTTCACAAGTTTTGGGATGTCCCTAATTAAGACAAAATGATCAGGTAAATGGAGTTCATATCTTAACAGTGACCTACAAAGCAAATAGAAAGAGTAAAAAAAATATAAATCATGGTCAACAGTAAGATATGAACTCCATTTATCTGATGGCCAAGTTGACCCTCCAGTGGTTACAGCAGAAAAAGGTGAAGGTTCTTGAGTGGCCATCACAGTCTGCTGACCTTAATATCATCAAGCCACTCTGGGGAGATCTCATACATGCAGTTCATGCAAGTCGACGAAAGAGTTTGCATGACCTGCAGGCATTTTGCCAAGATGAATGAGCAGCTATACAACGTGCCACAATTCAGGGCCTCATAGACAACTATCACAAATGACTGCATGCTCTCATTGATGCTAAAGGGGTATGCAGAGTTTTGAACAGGAGTCATTTCATTATTTTCTTTTTTGCCATGTGTTGCTTTGTGCCATGTGTTGCTTGTTATGACCTGCAGTTGAATATGACTCTCATGAGAAGTTAAAACAAATTGTTTTGCCTGCTCACTCATCTTTTCTTTCAAAATCTCCATGGGTAGGCAAACTTTTGAGCACAACTGTATATACACAGACACCCAATCTGCACAGAAGGAATTGCATGAGAATGACAAAGTAAATTTGTCAGTCTACAATCACGACCAGGGGCCCTATCTTGCACCCAACGCAATGCAGCGCAAAGTCTGAACGCAGGTGTCTTTGCTAGTTTAAGACCGACGCAGTTGTCAATTTCCCGTCAGGCGCACGCGTTGTTTAAATAGCTGTTGTTTTTGTGCCCATGGGAGTGCTGGTCTAACAGGGAGGTGTGTTCATGATAAGTCTGGGTGTATTGCTATCTTGAGGCATCGGAAAGGGATTGCGCCATTGACCAACAAAAACCTGGTCTAAAGTCAATGGCGAAGCATGTCATAGTTATTTTAACAGCAAATTAGTCAAGTGCACCTATGGCATAGGCACAGCGCGTGCACACTATGCTTGTTGCCCACACACAGGGAAGCACAGCAGCACACGAACATGCAAAATATTACAAATAAAAATATTACGGTGCAAATCCGCCATCATAATAGCAATTCGTGAAAGGTACAAATGCGCCTGGCTCTTAAAGGGAATGGGAGATGAATCTCTGATTGGTTTATTGCATGTTACGCCCATTAATTAATAAAGACAGTACAACCCTTTTAGACCATGTGCCCGGTGCATGGAACCTTTTATCCGCTGTAAAAATAGCAATAGTGGATTTGGACACGCCAAAAGCGCACTTGCGCCATGCGCTTCACCCCATCCGCTTAGATCGTTAAAATAGGGCCCCAGGTGTGCTGCCTGATGGTTTTAATGAATCGTGACCAGGTGTGTTGCCTGATGGTTTTAATCAACCATGACCAGGTGAACCTTCTAAAAGTGCACATTCATACTCATGCACTTTTTACATTGGGATTTAGGTGTCATCTTGCAGTAGGGCGATGGCTCGTCATTTCAAGCTCTCCTCAGAACTCTTTCATCATTTGGTCATTTGCTGTTATTTCAAGGGAAAGGATACTATAATAACATTATGTTATAGGGACATTAGTCACTAATAAGCCCAGTTTTTATGCTCTACCTGGAGATGCATGCCAAGGCTTCTTGGTAATTGAAAAAGTAGACAGGTACCCGATTTAATCTCCATGATTAAAGATTCATTTATTTGCTCTGGCAACCTATATTAAAATGAAAGAGCCGCATCACTAGGCCAGACAGGGACAGTGGCTGGGGGGCCTGGAGGGTGTAATTGAAATAATAAATGAAATACCACAGATCCATTATGGCAAAATATTTTAAAGTGCAATCAATCACAGATGACAGCTCACTACGACTGGACTGAAAATCAAGTCCACAGAATAACAATGAATTCATAGGCTGTGCCAATACAAAGTTTGGCCACTGAGGTTCAAACACTGATGCCCAGCTTTGCTACATCTTTTGGGAATGCAGAGTTGAATCAAAGTATATATAACCCTCCAAACAACCCCACGTCCTATTACCACCCACCCCAAACCCCCTGCTACTGAGGGTTTATCCAAGTGAGAACTTGAGAGAGTTTACAATTAGGATGATGTGCTGAAAATATTGATTACCATTCAGCTCTGCTTTACTGGACATATTCATACTGTAGGCTTTGTAGTGATCAGGTATTAACATTGGCTGCCAGAAGCTATCAATCAGATTTTCAAACGTTATGGCCAAATTCTCATCTTTAATTAGTTGATTAAACCCTGATGATCCTGAAATGTAAAATAAAAATATATTGATACCATAATTTAAAATCTATGAGCATGCTGTGTTTGGTCAATGTATCTTACAAAAAGCTAATTTGTATATCACCAGTGCAGCTGACAGGTGGGGACAACTGGGAATCTTGTACCGGGCCTAGTCCTGAGGGGGGCCCCAAATTTTTTATTATTTTTATTTTTTGCACATTCATTTTCTTTAGCGGGGGGCCCTAAATGTGGAGTTTGTCCCGGGCCCACAGATTCCTGTCGGCAGCCCTGTATATCACTATAGGGACGTAAATGAGAATTGGGTTCCTCGAAACCAGACAACACTTTGGGTTGTTAATAGACAACTACAGAAAAAGTTGGGGTCCAAATGTAGATGTCTTATAGTGCAAATAATTTTAACCAGAACATACATGAGATATGTATGAAATAGATACAAATAATGTTCTATAAAAAATGTTTAATTATGCCCTGAGATGAATAGGGTCATTACCATTTTTTTTTTCACCTTTATTTACCCAGGTTAATCGATTGAGAACATGTTCTCATTTGCAATCGTGACCTGGCCAAGATAAGGCGCAAGGTGCAAAGTGACATTAAGTTACACATAAAGTACAAACATTCAGGTATTACACATATAAACAGTATTAGGTTAGATAAAAAAATACTGTACATTCAGTGCACATATGGTCTAAGAATAAAGGTAGATTATTGGAATGTAAAGTGGCAGTACTAGAGAAATGACACTAGGATAGGTAACATGATGAACATGGCTGAAAATGGTAATGTGCAAATTATACAAAGACGGCTGTGTGGTTGATTATGTGCAATATGCGTTAAGGCTTTGTTTTGATTACAAAGGTTATAATAGTAGTTAGTTGCTACCAAAACATTGTGATTTTGATAAATGTAATTCTTACAGCAGTTAATTGTCTCCTTATATGGAGTGATATCTCTTAAATAAAATTATCAACTGTGCTCATGCATCAATACTTTTGCAATTTCCTAAATGTACATCAGCTAAACAGAGGTCTTTGATCATTGTGTTTTTTTTAATCAACTCACGATTAGATAAACATTCAAACCATTAGGAAAGCTTGTCTGATATTAGATCAACAGACCACAGTCTGGTACTGTAGAGGACCTAATACAGTCATATATGGCCAGACTATTTTCCCTCACATTTTAAGCTATGTTTTTGTGTTTAATTATCCAAAAATGTGCTTTATACACAGTACTTTAAAGTGAGTCATGGAAAAAAAACATAGCAAGTTACTTCAATGGAAGGATGAATGTTCTTAGCCATAATTTAAGGCCAGACAAAAGCACATTTATTTTAGCTAGTCTTGAAATCCGAAAGGATGTAGAAGCAGAGAATACCATTGCAGCCACTGTACTTCTGCACTTCTGATTAATGCATTGACATGGTATTGATTATAAAGTACTAACATTGTGAACGCAGTGCTTTAGGTCTACATGCAGTGCATGTAAATAGTCTGGAACTTCATATATTAGAAGGAAGACAAGTAACCTTCAACAAAAACCCTACACAGATTAAGGCACTGCATGTGGGAATGTGGTTATGTGTGCAAAATGGAGTGTGTAAAATTCATCTTTTTTATAGACGAGCCAAATTTATGTTTAATGCCCAGATGTCTGTGAATGTAAATTCCTATTGGCTCTGTTTACATCTACTCTGTACAGCACATCTAGTATTTAGTGCCGTTTGTACATAGCTGAAGGCTGAGGCGTCTCCTCCAGTTGGAGTGAATACATCATGGCTGAAGTACGATGGCTCTCCAGGAATCAATACTATCCTTCAACTGTAGAATAATGAGCCATCCGCGATGCATGATGACCTTAGTCTGTAGTCTCTGTCTCCATAGGCTATCCCTCTTTCATTAACTGTTTCTGGCCATAAGCAGGGTCAATGCAAAGAGCTGCCGATTGGTTCAGTTATTTGCCCGGGATGCTACGCCAATGGGGTGTGAGGGTTCTGTACTGTTATTTATTATGTCGGCTGGAGGAGTGGAATGAATAAATAATGACTTGGAGGAGTGATGACCTGTCAGTTTCTCAGGATTTGACAGAGGTGGGGGAGCGGTGAGATGGATGGTTCAGGATGTTCATGGACAGAACAACAGGATGGCCAAACTTATAGGAATGCAATACATAATGATAAATACCTTACAACTTACTACTTTACAAATACTTTAAAGCCAACTATCTTACAACTTACTATACAACTACCTTACAACTAACAACAGTGCATCAAAGTACTTTAGAACACCTTATGACAAACTACAACTTATTGTCTAACAGATAACTACATCATTCCTCACAGGTCAAGTTCAACAATTCATGACATGGATGAGATTCAAAGGAAGACTCTCAGTGGGTGTGCGTGCATGCGTGTGTGTGTGTATGTTTGTTTCTTCTGATTAATTAACAAGGACCTGGATCTCCTTCCAAAGATTTTTTTCTAGAATCCAGAAAAAATGTACACTTGAAAGGTCAACCTGAGAATAGCAGAGGGGAGTAAGCATACGTATCGACAGTAAACATACATATCAGGTCATAATGCCCCCGCTTTTAGAAAGTGCCTGTCCGTAAAGGTGAGCCGTCTGTCTCGGTCCCAGTTTAATTGCCTTCTGTTGTTGGGGCGGTCGCCATGAGGCGGAATAGTTTTTGTGCTTTGGCACTTAGAAACTACATATTTCCTGCCGCATGCTAAACAAAACTCATTACTCGAGGCCTGTTGTAGTTTGACGGAGTTGGAGCCTGTGTGTGGAGCTCTGTCACCAGGCCCATTAATCTGTTAGAACCTGCATGCAGAGCTCTGTCTTCAGGCCCATTCATCTGTTGGAGCCTGCACACCGAGCTCCATCACCAGGCCCACTCATCTGTTGGAGCCTGCATGCGGGGCTCCATCACAAGGCCCATTCAACTGTTGGAGCCTGCACATGGAGCTCCGTCACGAAGCCCATTCATCCATTGGAGCCTGAACACGGAGCTCCGTCACGAAGCCCATTCATTTGTTGGAGCCTGCACGCGGAGCTCCGTCACGAAGCCCATTCATTTGTTGGAGCCTGCACGCGGCGCTCCATCACGAAGCCCATTCATTTGTTGGAGCCTGGACGCAACGCTCCGTTACCAGGCCCATTTATCGGTTGAAGCCTGCATGCAATGTTCCGTCACCAGGCCCGTTCATCTCCAGCTAAATTATGCAGCAGCTGAGTCTCTGAGAACATGACACAGTTTTTCTTTTCCTCTTCCACTAGAAGGATTTCCTCTGTGGTGTGAAGGCAGATGGTGCAGTAGAACAGACACACACACATGCAAACACTTAGTAGTTGTTTTCATCTATAGGTTCTCAACTTGGGAACTATGTCTTGTTCTATTTACAGGAACAAGTACATTACATATTTTCTTGAGTTTCCAAATGCCTCTGTACATACGTTCTAATTACCCCAGAATGTCTAGCTGTTGTGCTTGTGTATTCCAAGTCATTACCCCATGTAGGAGATGCAGAATGAGGCTAGTCCAATGTCAGTGATTTATTAAGAAATAATTCTGGGACATGTTGGATTAGTGTTTGCTGCATCAACAGTTTAAAATGGCAATGTGCTGCTTCTTCAACATTGGAACAGCTGCAGTGTCATCTGATGTTGTCGCCAGTTGTTTTGGGTCTGTTATAAAAACGGCCTCTACGTTTGTGTCAGGTTATCAGCTGAAGAAGAACACCCAGCGTGTTTACATTCTTCCTGGATCAGACAGTGATTTTGTGGTGAAGGCATTCAAGTAGGCCAGAAGCACTAGAGAAAGATGGGGGCCCAAACCTATGTCCCGAGTAGCCCAGCATGCCAGCCAGTAGGAGACTAATCGATATGAACAACAGCACTGTAAACACGTATGAATTCAGCACAAGGATGATTGGTCATGCTGACACAAACAGATGTGATTATACTACAGTATTATGTATAATGTAGTTTAGTGCTGTCAATTTTATTGCACAAATAAGGTAAACATTTTGATTTTGACTGAAGACTTATTAATTCAATATTCAGTGAAGTTAAAATCAGTTTGTAAGCTCACACTTTATTAGCTAATTCTTTGCTATAGTTGAACCAGTGTAGTTTTGAACAATGTTTAGACTGCTGAATGTTGTTATACACTCACCTAAAGGATAATTAGGAACACCATACTAATAGTGTGTTTGACCCCCTTTCGCCTTCAGAACTGCCTTAATTCTATGTGGCATTGATTCAACAAGGTGCCGAAAGCATTCTTTAGAAATGTTGGCCCATATTGATAGGATAGCATCTTGCAGTTGATGGAGATTTGTGGGATGCACATCTAGGGCATGAAGCACCCGTTCCACCAAATCCCAAAGATGCTCTACTGGGTTGAGATCTGGTGACTCTGGGGGCCATTTTAGTACAGTGAACTCATCGTCACGTTCAAGAAACCAATTTGAAATTATTCGAGCTTTGTGACATGGTGCATTATCCTGCTGGAAGTAGCCATCAGAGGATGGGTACATGGTGGCCGTAAAGGGATGGACATGGTCAGAAACAATGCTCAGGTAGGCCGTGGCATTTAAACAATGCCCAATTGGCACGAAGGGGCCTAAAGTGTGCCAAGAAAACATCCCCCAAACCATTACACCAACACCACCAGCCTGCACAGTGGTAACAAGGCATGATGGATCCAGGTTCTCAATCTGTTTACGCCAAATTCTGACTCTACCATCTGAATGTCTCAACAGAATTCGAGACTCGTCAGACCAGGCAACATTTTTCCAGTCTTCAACTGTCCAATTTTGGTGTGCTCTTGCAAATTGTAGCCTCTTTTTCCTATTTGTAGTGGAGATGAGTGGTACCCGGTGGGGTCTTCTGCTGTTGTAGCCCATCCGCCTCAAGGTTGTGTGTATCTTTATGTGTGTGTGTGGATATGTGAAAGTGTCCTCTTCAAGAACATTGACTGGAGGCAGTAGACCTACGTAAACATTTGAAGGATTTAATAGCCTACTGTAAAATATGTGTAACAAAAACTCTGATAGAGGTTCAGTTGTGTTTTGTCCCTCACAATCAACTTGATTAATAATGATAAGCTACAGAATTAAATGTGATGCAGCTCTTTTCTGTAATCATTAGGCAGCCCTAATCATACTGTATGTATACTGTATTCATATATTGTGAATTAATCTATTATTACACCACGGCCATTCCCACTACAATAACACCTGGGCTCCGTGTGTGTTTGTTTATGTGTTTCGAGAAGATACTCTCTAAAGCAGAGTGAAGGAATGAGAGAGAGAGAGAGAGAGAGAGAGAGAGAGAGAGAGAGAGAGAGAGAGAGAGAGAGAGA
>JACXGM010028720.1:0-13969 GCA_016801145.1 Umbra pygmaea | reverse complement strand
AATCGATTTTCTTTCTTTTTGAATTAGCAATACATAGTTTTACAGCTTTATAAGCATGGTCTCTGAATGACGAAGTAGACTGTCTTTATCATCAATATGAAATATATGCATAGGGCTGTAAGTCAGCTAACATAAGATCAGCAAATTGTGTTGTTAACCTACACATGTTAGTTCAATGTGAAGGATTTTGTCAAGGCTATCTCCACTGCATTAGTGTTGTTTTCAGATTTTTATGTACATCTTGTCATAGAGATGAGCGAAATAAAAATGAACACGTAATTTAATGAAACAAGACCCATTGGTGCCTGGTTTAACGTCAATGAGTGATGAAACACCTGCTCTGGTGAACCATTTAACGTTGAATAATACAGTCAGAGTTAGTTTTTTCTACCTGAAGAAAATGTTGTCTTTCCCCTATATTTTCTTCTTGGGGGGGGGGGGGTTTATAAAATGTGTCACCTTTTTCAGCCCTTCTGAGTTTGCAGGTATGGTAGCTGCCGACAAGGCAGGGTTAGTGGGAATTGGGAAGAGAGTCTGTAATCTTGCCTCCTATTAACCATGGAATGGTATTTTCTAATGCCTTGAGTGTACAGCACAAATAGCCATTTTGACTTTACTGTCCCAATTATTATGGAAGGCATTGTAGCACATGAATTGTAACGTTTTGTATTTCATGTCTAGGTTCAATGCTGATGTGGATGTTGACCACCAGTTGGGTGCCAGACTACCATTCGGCGCTGCTCGCACCCTCACCACCCTAGTGGTTTGTCCACTTTACATCAGCGCCGCCTACCGCCACCTTCACTGCTTCCGCTTGCTTCTGACTGCTGGAGCCCAGCCGGACTACAACTACAATGGGCCGGTGAGCCGTGAGGCCCTGTCTAAGGGTCTGGCCTCCTGCCTGCTGGATGCTGTGCTGAGACACGGCTGCGGGCCGGCATTCATCAGCCTGCTGCTGGACCACGGGGCCAAACCCAGCCTGGTATCCTTGGAGCAGCCCCACGCAGAAGGGGCTACTGCTGGGGGCCGTGGGATGGTCGACCCAGAAGCACTGCAGGTCTTCTTGGAGGCTAGAAGTAAGTAATAAGAGTACTGGAACATCTGTTCGGGCTCAACAAAACACCATGATTAGCTTGGATATAAAGTCACATTAACAATAATACAACCAAAAGGCTGCTGGTTCGAATCACTCAGATCAAAAGTTATTTATAGCTACTTGAGATACACAAAAGTGGAATTCCATATTTACTACAATTGTACAACACTTGTATTTTACATATGTGTATGTTTATGTGTATTTATTTATTCTAGCAAGACACCCTTCTTTTCTTACTAAGTGGTAGCCTCCTGTTTTAGAGACAGACTCACTTCACTGTTCATGTGTTTTGAAGAGCAGACAGGAGAGTGGACATTTCTGGCAAACATCCATCAGCATATTATTAAATATAACATATGAATTTGTTTAGTTATCGCATGCCTGTGGTTATTTGTGTATTTACATGTTATTAGGATGTATCCTCAGAATAATACATGCTACTTGGGATACACAGGGCTAGATTAATACATTTGATGTCAACATTTTCAAACACAGAGAATGCAGTTTACTCCCATTTTATTGTATATAACTGGTATATCCTATTGAAAAGGTTTTGTAGATAATTGTCACTGTTGTATTTTAACAAGTTTACCAGATCATGTTGGACGTGTATCATTCAAGTTTAAAAACAATTATGTTAATACTGTTGAAATGTGTATAGTAAATCCTATTGAGCATATGAATGTAAAAAAATGTTTTTATTTCTGCAGGATGCCCTCATAGACTGGTCTATCAGTGTCGGATCAGAATTAGGAAAGTCATGGGGAAGCATCGGCTAAAACACATCCCTTCTCTCCCGCTTCCAGATGCGATTAAGAAATTCCTGCTTCATCAGAACTGACATTGGCGGACCTTATCTGTCTTTGATATCGTAACGCAATCGGGCTATGACATACGAGTAAAAAAACATACTGGTACCTGTTCTCAAATTCCCAGCTCTACTCCCCAATGTGTCGCCCACACTCATAACTTTTAAAAGAAATGCTGTCATATGAGAACAGTGTAAAAACCTTTAGCTGTTGCTCTCCAGTCCAATGCTTTGAGGCAACATGCTGAGCTTTCTACGGTCTGTTGTTTTACTGATGTTGTTAGCACTTTCACTGGAGACGTACTCAATTCCATTTGAATTCACATTGGAAAATTGAGTCGATCCCCAAAATTGAGTCGATCCCCAACCTTGAGCTTTTACCTTAGCAGAGAATGAAGAAAGGAATCGGGACACACCATGTGAATGCAAAACAGTTACTGTGAACCTGGAGGCCTGGATTTGAATATGCCCATTCACTCTGTCAGAGGACTTGTTTACTGCTTGTTTGCTACGGCGAAGCCTCTGACGTCTACTGCCTCTCTGTGTGAGTCGTCTCTTGCCTTCAACGCTCAACGCCCACACAAATGTGTAGTAACTCCAGACATATTTATTATCTATAATCCCTCTCAAGTATAGAGTGTTCTGTATAATCTGCAATGACATAAGCAACTAAAGAAAATGTCTGTTTTCACTTTCTCCCCATCTTCTATTGCTTTGCAGAACATAAGAGAGCTGATCTTTCTCTCTCGCTCACGCCTCATGATTGACACAACCTTTTTGGCTTTTGCTTTGTTAAATCCATTAATCTGGAACCACGTTTGGCAAAGTCCAATTTACAGTAGTATTACCAGGTTAAGGAAAGTTAGTACATCTAGATTTGTTTCGGCCAGCTTTGGCATATTCACCCATGCAGAACCACTTTTGGCAAATTTATATAAATTATATACTTCCTGAAGAAAATTCACTCACTGTAAACTAGAACTAGAAATGGAGATATAGATCCACAGTACACTAGCAAATGTTGTTTTGACCACAGTTGTCCAAAAGCATCATGTGTTATGAATGCGTTGTGTCAAGTCATGTGTTATGAATGCAGACTAATGATGATTAACATTGATCTGAGAAAATACAGATTGGGCAGCTGTCCACAGTTTTGGCCTCATAGCGAGATAGATCTAAATGATTAGGAAATTGAATTCAACTTTGTTTAGATTTAGCATGTAGGCCGGGGCCGTTGAGATGCAGGGTTGCAACCCTTTTATTGCAACGCAAAGAATTGCAGTGAGGTTACCAAACAAAAAATGTATTTATATTGTAAAGATGGTTATTTTAAGGCTTGACAGGATCTTTGTTGAAATTACAGTTTCAGGAGTCATGTTGTGGTAGATAATAGAATGCTTTAATAAAGTACTTCTTGTTTTGGAAACAGGGTCATCTCATAACAAGGCATCAAGATGTGTTGGAAAAAATGCCCCGAATGCTCGTAAGGAGCCAACCTATATAGCTGAGTGGTTGTTGTTCATTGTCTACACCTCCCTATCTCTTAATGTCTGGGTCCCCTGCCGTTCCCCCTGTCCTTGATTGTCTGGAAGTTATAGTGACATTTATTCATATCACAGATAAGAGAATAACATATATGCTCCATATTACATACATACTGTCTGTCCCCAGGTCCCTATCCCTCCTGGCCTCCTCCCCGCTCATGGGCCCTGAAGAAAATGGCCTTGACTACTCCCCTCTCCTGCCCTGTAGGAAACCTGACACACAGAAACAGGCCCATACCGTAAGAGACAGACAACAGGCCCATAGCGTAAGAGACAGACAACAGGCCCATAGCGTAAGAGACAGACAACAGGCCCATAGCGTAAGAGACAGACAACAGGCCCATAGCGTAAGAGACAGACAACAGGCCCATACCGTAAGAGACAGACAACAGGCCCATAGCGTAAGTGACAGACAACAGGCCCATACCGTAAGAGACAGACAACAGGCCCTAGGACTAGAGACAGCAACCACTCTCTCTCCTTGCCTAATTATAACATTCTACCTGTATCTAACCTGTCATAATTACACATACAGAATTACTTAACAGATTAACAGAATAATATTGTGAACAGAAATTGGTTTGTAGCCAATAAATAATCTAAATGTACAGCTTTGAAAGATGATGAATCGATTTTTGTTGTGGTTGGGTTTTGAGAAATAATGCGACTCTGAAGTAAATTCCCTAGTATAGGTTCTGTCCAGAAAAGGTTTAAACACCATTACCCTAAGGTACAACATATAAATTGGAATTGGGATTTTAGTTTTTGTAGAGGTCTTTATAAGGCAAACATTTCCTTATTGATGTACTTAGATTCTCAACAATGGTCTGGGTCATGCCTTAATTAACAAGCATTTACTATTGCAACTTTAGGAACGATGGCTTTGGAAAATACGTTAGAGATTTAACAAAGCTCCTATGCATATTTAAACTGTAAATCTTGAGATGCCTTCAGGACACTGGGCCCTGGGCAGATGACATCCACTGCTTAAAATAGACCTCATCATAAACAGCTCTTTTGAGCTTTGATGAAGAAGTGTGTGAAGGCTTACTTGCTGTTTTATGACAAGTTGACTAAAGTTACATTTGTGGAGAGGTGCGCGTCACTCGACGGCGGAGGGTACGGCGGAGGGTCCGCGTTGACGAAGAGAGGTCTACGTGGGTACGCCGTCGATTTGACGGAGAAGCATAAAACACGCATAAGAGTCCATGGATGTCAGTGGAGGTTTGGCATACAATATGCCAGGGCAGCTGACAGGGGGGGACAACCGGGTATGTTGTCCCGGGCCCAGTCCTGAGGTAGGCCCAAAATTTTGTTTTTGCACAGTAATTGTTTTTAGCGGGGGGCCCTAAATGTGGAGTTTGTCCCGGGCCCACAGATTCCTGTCGGCAGCCCTGCAATATGCGCCTGGATGCTGTAATAGCGAACACACGGTGGGAAGAACAAATTGGGCCTGGAACTGTCAGGCTGAGACACTGGCTCTGGAGAAGAGCAGCACTGTAGAAAACAGGAATCTTGCTGTTCTGAGCACCGAAAGGGGAGGTGAGTTCTCGTTAGCACTGGTAGACCCACACACAGTCTTGTTACTCCTGGGATGTGGGTTAGATGGCAGCCCCTAGATATATATTATTTCAACTTCTGGTCATATCCTCATTATCTGTTGCATTCTGCCTCTAAACCTGAACTGGAACAACTGGGCAAATCACAGACTTGGAAAGTCAGTGTACTGCTGCTAAAAGCAGTACTTACCATAGTGTATGTTTTTAATCTGAAGCCAGTTGTGCTAATGCAGGGTACACAGCACTAATGGACAAATTTCTCTAATTCCTGACATTCATTAGTGAAGCTGGAAGCGAGCCAGTAACATGGCTCCTGCAAACTCCTAACAAGAGGCTGAGGTAGACTCCATTGATCCTTCCCCTCCAGGCTCAAGCTACTATGCCATTACATTGACATTGTAGTAATTACAGTAAATAAGCAAGTGTCTTGCTCAAGGACACAACAACATTTGGCACTAGTCTGACTCCTTATCCACTGAGCCTTCTTTTGCCTGTGAAAGTGTAATAGAGATGTATGTTTGTGCCATTGAAAGGCTCTAGATGGCACTCTCTTCATGTAAAGGATAGCAGATCTCTCTCTCCTACTCACACTCGCTCTCTCCTGTCAGTGGGGTTGGAACAGCTGGAGACCTCAGCATCTGTGTGAAGGCTTCATCTCCTCCTCGGATCTCATTAAAACAAGTCTGTCATTAACAGCACACACGCGCACATAAATGAGCTCATTTTCACCATGTTAGTGGAAAATAACTGGAATGGACAGTTGGCAAATCAACCAACGATTTTCTGCAGAGTTTCCATTGCAAGGAGATGCTTTCGAGGGAGGTTTTTATCCGGTACTTCCCAGTTAGATTGGCCTGCATGGTTTTGAGCACACACTTTCCTGTTAATGTACCCTCATGTGTCTGGATTAACCTTAAAGGGATAATTCACCCCATGCAATGGTGGTTTTGTAATGTTCAGTGCTATGTAGTAAAATCATAAACAAACTGTTTTAAAATGATGTCTAAGACCAGATAATTTGCTTTTAATTCCCTGATCTGTTAGGATGTGCCTAATTTCATGTTTTAGTCCCAGTTGCCATTTATTTTTACCAACACTGACTGTAGTTATACTTGTTACACGTTAGTTTGACGGCGCATCTTGCATTATATCAGAAATAACAGAATAAATGAATAGGTGAAAGTTCAACCCAGAGCAACATTTTAACGGGAATGTTTGCAGTACCTAGGATAATCATATGCCAAATCATAATAGGCCTATTTATAGTCTGTAGGCATGGTGAATTGACTAAGAATACATGTGACAATTGAGTTTGGGGAAAAAATATTTTAAGACACAAAAAATAATGTTTTTATGTTGGTATTATTTTTGCCCAGGGTCTGAATACTGTACAAATATTGTATAATCTAATTTTTATTTATTTATGCCACAACCCAATTAAAATCCAGACTCTCTGCAAATATCACCAAAATGTTCTGTTATTTTATATGCAATATGGTAACAGCTTTGTGGCCTCCTTTACACAATGAATTTTCCTCATGAAATGATCACAGCACTTAGTTAAGTAGGAAACTTGAATTAAGCTTCCTTGTGCGTGTGTTTGTGTGCTCTTGTTTTTATGTGTGAGCAACTTTCAGTTCTTATTGTGAACAAAAACAGCTGCAAGTTGTTAGTCTTGCCACAATCTCTTTTTGTCTACCTGATTATAAGGGCTGTTTTTTGCTTGCAGTTACACCGGTATTTTACCCTGTCTGTAATTGCCACGCGCTTTTGTTTGTATGATCTCATACCTTATGCATTCCACCACTCATTTCCCCAAACGGACAAGCTGAGTTCTGCTGGGTTTATTTCACATCACACAAACAACAGACAAGTGCGTGTTTCCAATACATGACTTTAGAATTGGAGACTATTGAAGCATACATAAAAAGCCAGCTGGCTGAATTGATTCACTCAAGCAAAAAGACACGATATAAAATATTGATTATTTAATGTCCAACATAAACAATGTTTTGTACTCATTTTGGTTTAGTTAAACCATATGGGCACAATGTGCTAAGTAAATAATACTAATTAAAGTCTAATTGAAGTTTTGTAGAGTAGGCCCTAGATGTGGATTAAAGTGTAATTTACTGTGTCTAGGGCTTTTAGAAATGTTTCAGAAATGAATATTGCTGGAAATATTGAGTGAGGCTTAATTTACCAATTAATTTGCATAGGTTGTGATTAAATGAAGACTAAGTTGCTAGATGGTGGTTCATTGGCTTTTTTCCAAAGACACCAATAGTTGTGAAATGTGGCTTATCGCTGGATAACGGCAAGTATTGTCAGTTTTTGCACCTATTGTTGAAGACAGCATGACACCCTTCAAACCATGTCAGTTTCACTAGCTAGTGTATTTGGGTATCTTATTTATTACATTTAGCTTTCAATATTTATTTTTTATTATCACACTCCCTGAACCTACATGTTTATGGACACAGTAAAAAGGTTATGCTCCTATTTTGTCAAACTGCTGAATGAATAGACTGGTTTTCAACACTTCAAACAATGAGCTTTAATATTGCATTAGCAAGTTATAGCTGCCTTTTTAGAATAACAAATACTTGAAAAGTCTGTAAAATTAATGGCTACTGTCCAAATTGTCCGTATGAAAAACAAATCTTATTGTAGTTTTATAATTAACTTTGAGAAGGCAAAAGTCTGCTGCAAACAAAAGTTTCAAAACAGAACAAACCGCACATGACATCAGTTTGATTTCATTCCTCATTTCTCAACCATTAACCCCCCTATTTGGGACGGGATAAAAGGCAAGTTTTCCTTAAAACGATAAGAAAACAAACTCATGAAATGTTGTGATTTGTTGTGTAGACATTGTTATTTCATCATCAAGTTGGCAAATACAGGCTCCACCCCTCCCAATTCCCACTGACCCTGCCTTGTCAGCAGCTCTGCAACCACTTGGACAGATGCAGGATGGTGAGGGGCACTCACATGGTTCATTCAACCACGTTGCGGAGTTGGCCGATTCTTTTTGCACTGCTCATCCAACATGGAAGCCTTTACTCAGATCATGTATGGAATGATTACACTCACCAACTATGAACTTGCACGTCTGCACACAAGTAGTTGCTGGTTGTGTGTCAAGGTAGATAATATGACTTATCTATCCCAAACCTGGGCAGCGCTATGCCAATTTGCACTGCCTCATGCTGGAGTTTCTGGTCAGTCGGACAAGCCATAGCTAGGCTTGAACCACTGACTATCATGTGCACTACACCATGTTGAACACCCCAGTTTGGTAATTATTTTATATTAATGTCTCTCTATACCTTTTGTAGCCTCCATTCTCATTGCCAGGTCAAATTGACTCAAACTGTATGTGTGTAATGTACACATCCGTGGGGGGTTACAAACATGTTAAAATATTTACATGTTCATGCATGCAGTTTGTGAGGATTGTTTTATTAAAAGACACAGTTTGTTGAATTGTTTAATTAAAAGAGACTATTTGGGAGTTATTTATCATTATACTTACGCTGCAGTTCATACAGTAGTATTCCACCGACAATGCTTTACGCCATGTCATTTGATGGGGCCCCGAAGTCAATTCCTGCTTGGGGCCCCAAAAGTCTAGAAACGGCCTTGCTTACAGATATTCATTGTAAAGGGTTTAAACAATGTGTCCCATGCTTGTTCAATGACCAAAATTAAGGAATAAACATGCACCTGTGGAACGGTCATTAAGACACCAACAGCTTACAGACAGTAGGCAATTAACGTCATAGAAAACTGAGGACTCAAAAGATCTTTACCGACTCTACCGAAACATCAAAAGAAAGATGCCCAGGGGCCCTGCTCAGTTGTATGAACATTTCTTTAGGCATACTGCAATGAGGCATGAGGACTGCAGATGTGGCCAGGGCAAAGCATTGCAATTGAGATGCCTAAGACAGCACTACAGGGAGACAGGAAGGACAGATGATCATCATCGGAGTGGCAGACCATGTATAATGAAGAAAACAAATGTCCGCAACTCAGAAAAGCTCCTGTGTAAATTTACTAAGAACGCACAGATAGACAGACAACGTTTCGATCCTGCAAGGATCTTTGTCAGGTCATGACCTGCAGGATCAAAACGTTGTCTCTATCTGTGCGTTCTTATTAAAATTACACAGGAGCATTTCTGAGTTGCGGACATTTGTTTTCTTCATATATTTAGATTTTTCTGTCCTGCACCAACACAAGTGGATGTGCAATATTCTTTATATCTATCACTATTAGACCATGTATATATCACCTGCACATCCGAACGTCTGAACCTGTACATCCGAACATCACACCTGCGGGACAGGTACAGGTTGGCAAAAACAACTACCAAAGTTACACCAGGAATGCACAATCTCTCCATCAGTGCTCAAATTTTCTACAATAGGCTGAGAGAGGCTGGACTGAGGGCTTGTAGGCCTGTTTTGAGGCAGGTCCTCAAAAAGACATCACGTCTCATGTTCGGTAACATTTTAAAATTCTTGTGAAAAAATTATCTGGGTCAAATGTCTGGCGGGAACATTTTTCTAATGGAATCCCAGATTTAGATGGCATTGTTGTGGCAAAAGGATCTGTTTTAGCAGTATCTCCACTGTTTCAAAGTTTTCCCACTTCCTCTACTTTGGAATTGTCATTTACACTACTGCTTACATCTCTCCCTTGTTGTGACCCACTTAATCTGCAAATTAGCTCACAAATCAGTTGTCTTGCATCCTCGTAGGCATTGTAAAGGATCCACAAAATATTATGCCTTTAAAGTGGTTCTTTCTTAAAAGTGGGGACTGGGGGAGAATCTGTAATGACAGTGTCCATTACACCAAACTACCCATGTTTAATTGCTTCCGTAGAACTGCGTTTTTTTTCCAAAGCTGAGAACCATTGGTTTTCTGGCTGGTTGGCGGGGGAACAAAGCGCTGAGCTGCGGTGTCTGAGGGGGCCACAGAGATCCCCTCCTCACTAAGTGAACCGGGAATCATCACTCCGCTTAAAAACCGCCATCCAACAAAACAACCTCCTCACAGACCCCAGAAAAAGAAAAGTGCATGAGGAAGAGAGTAATTCTGTGGCCACCACTGTGGGAATGTTATAAAATGTGTTGTCCTGGAGGCTTCGGGGATCCCACACTAGAACCTGCAGGCATGGAAAAGAAGAGCCTGTATCCCGGGAGACAGGGCCCATTTGAAAAGGTTGTGTGAATCTGACGGCGCCGTCAGAGCGGTTCTCAGGATGAGGTCACCGCTACATGGATCATCCAGTGACATCCAGACCCATGGCTCCCATAATGCACAAGTGAAGAGCCCCTCTGCACACACAGACATACTTGCAAGTGTACAAACACAAACGCACACATCCTGTGCAACTCAACCCCATGGCATCAATACTCACATTATCTATCTTCCACTGTACGAAAAGCATATACACACTGTGGTAAACACACTGGCTGTTATGTTGCCAGAGGGCAGTAGCGGAGCTGGAGTGAGTGTGTGTGTGCGTGCACATGTGTGATTGTGTGCACATGTGTGTGAGCCCCGGGTCTGACGGAGAATGGGACCAGCTCCATGCCCCTGTTGGTGCACCACACCAAATCAGCCATTTCCTCCCCGATAAGGAGCTTCCTAGATCTTCGATGCTGCAGAGAGAAGGGGAACGAACATTCAGAGGACTTTTGGCAAAAGGGTCTGTTTTGGCTGCAGCTTTCATGTCTACTTCCTCTGCCCTAGATTTGTCAGGCATGCTCCAGCTCTCATCATACCAATCAGAAACAGTTGCTTATGCTGGGATGAAAGGTAACACTATTCAATACTAGGTCCCTTAAAGAAGCACAGGGATACAAATAAATCCTTCTCCCAGGGACTCACCACTCGTTTTGTCTTGGCAATGCTTTTAGACGTTGCATGTTACAGGTGTGTGTCATTTGTTTGAAGTTAGTTTGGCCGGTTAGAGTGGTATATTACTTACTACAGGTTTGTTGCTATTACAAGTCGTTGTTGCTAGTTTCAAATGTTTTGTTCGTTATTTGCAGGTGTTTGCTACTAGTTACAGGTGTGTGTCAACAGTAATAGTTTAATTGTGTGCCTTTTATCCTGATTCAAGTTCAGTTTATTGTCCCATGTACAGCAGAGGCAGATGTAATTGCATGTGCAGGGAAAATTATGCAATGTCTCAGAAATGCAGTAAAGGAGAAAAAGCAATAAGAATAAAAAGAAATCTAAACAATGTACATGATAGATGCACATTGGTGACAGAAGGGTAATACCAATATAAATTCTGTACACAGTAAACAGCACACTTCAAATCATATAATAGATCAAATAATGAGTTATAAAGTGGATTGAATAATGAGTATGTCACAGCTGTCAATGATGCAGGGATAAATAAAGACAGATCTGAAAGAAAATAAAGCAAACTGTATTTTAATACGAAAATACTTGTAAAACAAATGTGACTACAAGGAGTCAAAAAGTAAAGCCAACCTACACCAAACAAACAATGACCCACACCTGACCAAGCACACAAGGACTAAATACAGTAATAATGAGACTAAGTGAAACCAGTGGGTGTTTGATGGTGTGAGAAGGTGATCTATTGGATGATGAATGTCATGAGATGTCGGGGTAAACAGAGCATATTACATGGAACGGGCCAAGGTGACCCAGGAGTCACCAACCCTAATCACCCCAGAAGTGGGCAACGTTACAGAGTATGTCAAGTTACATCAATATGCTATCAATCAATATTGTTACTGAATGATATTGTAATCTGAGAAACTCTGTGTATTTTACTAATAATGATTAAAAATGTTATTCAATTAACATGAATTCACAAATTAGTCCATTTAGACATGAGTGTGTAACAGTGGCTATCAGTTCACCTCCACAAAAATATTCCGGAACTCATTCTAAATGGAGAAGATGAGAACGATCTTCATGTGTGGAGTGTTGCGTGACAGTGAAGCCAGGATCCTGTCCTCAGTGAATTCCACGCTGGAGTATGCGGCTGTTGTGGTTTTGAAGCGCTTTCTGAAGTTTAGGGAAAGGATGCCTGATTTATGCTCTCAGACGTCATGTCGATCCACATCACACTGCTTAGACTGAGCAAGAGATGAGTTGAGATTATTGTGAAAGAGATTTAGGAGCTTTTGCACGCATGACTGGCTGTTGCACAATGCCGTTTTATCAGTCATCAATCGGTTTATGGTGCATTGCCTTTGTAAATGGAATGATGTGGCCTGTTCTCAATGTTCATTATATGACTAGTCTGAGTCCCTGGTCATTTTCCTGTAGGATATTTCCCTGCTTGCATACCAGGTGTCCTTATTGTCAATTGATCCAGCTTTGAAGTATTTGATCATTTCCAAGAGTAAAGGTTATTCATGGTACTCCCTTGAATTTCCCAGAAGTACTGCAGCTTTTTGTTAACATCATAGTGCTTACAACAATAATGTTATTTGTAAGTACATATACATATCATTAGAGCAAGTTGCTTTGTAAACCCAATTTAATTGAAATATGGGTTTAGGGGAATGGTGTAAACACGTAACAAAAAATGCAAAAACAAGAAGGTTTCAGTGGAATGAATTGAAATGCTATGCCATCACAGATTAAATAGTATATAAATATATGCATCAAATAAATATTTCAAGAGTTAAGGATCTTTATATATGTTGGGACAAAACCCAAAGCTGTTCTCATAGTTATGTATAAGAAAGTCCTATACCTACTCTAAGTGTGGAGGGTAGGAGGCAATACTGGTCATTTAGTGTGTTCATAACTAAGCATGTTTTGAGTAACATGTTTCTCTATCACAATTCTAGGGCTGTAACGATACACCAAAGTCACGATTGGGTTCATATCACGATTTTTGACCCACGGTTCGATACAAACCTCAATTCTTTTTTTTGGGGGGGGGGGGGTGAGAGCAATTTTTTTTATTTTTAGTAAATAACATTTAAAAAACCTGTATAAACTGACCAAAGAACAATATTAACTATGGTAATTATTAACAATATACCTAAGTAAAATAAATGAACAGCCAAAGCTATAACACTTGTTGTCTTTGTAACAAAATACTTTTGAAAGACAAACGGTACTAAACTCCATTGTGGAGATGATTCAGGCATGTTGAAAATCCTTCTTCAATCAAGTTCTCTTACATTTACAAAGTAAATTAAATGGCTTCTGTTTCACACTCGCGACCAGCAGTTCAAAATAAGAAGAAGAAACTCCACACAGCCTGGCTGTTCACTCGGTAGAATTTTTTTTTCAAAATTAATACATGCCTCCACTGTCTGCGCTGCGTTAATGTAGCAGAACGAGAACGTGGAGATGAACTGCTCAATAGAGTGGGTCGTTATTTTTGTTGCTTTGATGTACTGAGAGATGCGCGAATACTGAAATATGTTTCAGTAAACCAAGCTGCAAGGACACAAATAGAATATCATAAACAATACTCACAAACAGACGAAGCTTATAAGGTAACTAACGAATAAATTAGCTGCGTTGCTGTGAGTTAAACGCATGGCGCTGCCACAATCACCTGCTATTACAATAATCTGCCAGTTGCTTACTAAATGTTTCTCAGAGAAAGCGTTTATGGCCTCTATCGACAAAATACAATTGAACAAAAATAGCATGAATGTCGAATTACTTTGAGACATTTTTAAACCTTAAATTCAGGGGATACAAAAATAAGATTATTTAAGTCTTTTTAACACGATCAACTTTTGCAGGTAGGCGTCACATGATTGGAAAGGTAGTCAGATGACACGTATTGGAAGATGCTTAGGTAAAATTAAATAATTTATCCTCAACTAGTGTTGTGGTGTAGGGCTACATATATTATAATGTTCACAATAGGCTACTTATAGTGATAAAGTAGAGGTTGCATTAGATCTGGACAGGAAGGATAACTCTGA
>JACXGM010028719.1:0-14293 GCA_016801145.1 Umbra pygmaea | reverse complement strand
TCAGGTCGGCAGTCTTACCCATGATTGCGGTTTTGAGTAATGAAACAGGCTGGGAGTTTTTAAAAGCCTCAGGAATCTTTTGCAGGTGTTTAGAGTTAATTAGTTGATTCAGATGATTAGGTTAATAGCTTGTTTAGAGACCCTTTTCATGATATGCTAATTCTTTGAGATAGGAATTTTGGGTTTTCATGAGCTGTATACCAAAATCATCAGTATTAAAACAATAAATGACCTGAAATATTTCAGTTGGTGTGCAATGAATCTAAAATATATGAAAGTTTAATTTTTATCATTACATTATGGAAAATAATGAACTTTATCGCAATATGCTAATTTTTTTAGAAGGACCTGTATTACGTCTCTCAATCTCATAGACTATTACAGAAACCAAGCTCTTTTTTCAACCAGACGTATCGCCCCCAGCTGGAATTCAGATAGAATGCAGGTTTAAGTCACTTCCTCATTTGTGTCAATTTGCCAAACCGGATGCTCACCCTGTGGTCTAAAACCCTCCATCTCCAACTGGGTCCTGAACTTTCTGCCTGGTTGCCCTCAGGTGGTAAAGGTTGGTAATATCACTTCATCCACGAAGTTTCTTCACACTGAGGCCCCACAAGGCTGTGTACTCAGCCACGTCCTATACTCTATGTATACCCACAACTGTGTGACCCTACACAGCTCTAACGCCATTAGCAAATTCGCTGATGAACAACGTTGATTTGGCTTACAGAAAATATGTTAATATACTGGCAGCATGGTGTCAAATACTTTCTCTACCTCAATGAAAATAAAACATAAAGGACTATCACAGTTCCTACTCCCAGAGCTCCCTCTTCTGGTGAGCAGAGGTTCCGGCGCTCTACATCTCCAGCCTTCTGAAGCCACTGTACTTCTCCCACACCCCACTTAAACGAGCGCAGGTGCAGCACTTCAGCAGTAGCACAAGATATATATTTGTTTGTTTGTTAGGGTTAGGGTCTGGGTGATTGTTACTCTGTGAGCCGGTTACATGATATTGTCTATTATTATATACACTTTATATGAGAACCGATGAGAAGTTTTGCTTCTTCCTTATATTGACCTGTTGTAACAGGCTGTTATTTTGGCATTACTATTTGTACACTATTAGCCTTGTTGGATGGTTAAGTGTTGTTGTCAGCTCTCTATGTTCCTACACAAGCAACTAAGGAACAGGAGATGACCTATGTTTGGCTCCTTCTCCTCCATCATCACAGAATCACCCACAAAAACATCATGGAGCCAGCAGGCAGACCAGAGCTGACTGGAGTCATCGACCAGATAAAGGAACATGGGGACATGTTGGAGAAGTTAGGAGCAGTTATGGACCGGGTCTCCCTTGCGGTGGACGAACTAGAGCAAGGCTGACAGCAAGACGATGACTTCCTAGCAAATCCTCCCTATTCACCAGCCAACATCAATCCCACAGGATCCCCTACTCCTGCAGCCACAGACCACTTTTCACTGCCAAGGGATACAACGGAGCAGCATCCTGTTGCCAGGGATTACTGCTGCAGCTAGGGCTGTATTTTGCGACTATAGCTCCCTTGGCGGCAGGATGCGATAAAGTGTTGGCCCTCATTTTGTGCCTTTCTGGAAAAGCTCTGAAGTGGGCAAACACTATATGGAGAGACAACAACCCTGTTGTTGTTGTTGTTGATTACGGGGCGTTCACCCACTTACTCGCCTCTGTCTTTGATCAAAATACAGAGGGCAGAGACATGGGTGAGTGCCTATTTCACCTGCGACAGGGCACCAGGACTCTAATGGAGTACGCAATGGAGTTCCACACCCTGGCTACTGGGTCGAGATGGAATGAGCACACACTCATTGACCACTTCCAGAGGGACATGGCATGCCGTGACACCACGCTCGGTTTCGATCAGCTGGGTGGAGATGGCCATCCGTCTGGACAACCTCATCCAGGCACGGGGGCGCACCCGAGGTGCCGCACTCATTCCGCCCGTACCAGCGCCCGGGCCCATGCACATGGAGTTGGGCAGCATGGGATTTCGGGATGTAGTTTTTTTTGTGGCAGAGAAGGACACTATGCGACCCATTGTCACTTGTGCCTTTCAGTTCCAGGGAGCGGCAGTGCAGGCCCTTAAGCACTACCCCAAGTAATACCATCTTCTTCTTAGTCTACTACTCAGGTTCTTTTTACCTCACTGAAGGTCCTGTTCTCTGCCACTCCTGTGTTGGCTCACACTGACCCGTCATTGCAGTTCATTGTGGAGGTTGATTCTTCCAAGAGTGGATTGGGGGCAGTGTTATTATAACGTTTAGGAACAACTGCGAAGCTCCATCCCTGTGCCTTTAATTTGAGGAAGCTGATGCCTGCCAAATGCAACAGTGACATTGGCGATGGAGAGCTGTTGGTTGACCTCAAGGCTCTTATGGGCATGGAGGCACTGGTTCGAGGGAGCAAAACACACTTTCCTCATTTGGACTGACCACCGAAACCTGGAGTACATCCAGGCAATGAGGAGACTGAACCCTCACCAGGCAAGATGGTCCCTGTTTTTAGCCAGGTTCACCTACACCTTAACCTACATCCCAGGCAGCAAGAATGTGATGTTTGACACAGAGGAGCGGTCAGTAGATGAAGTAGATGAAGGTCCCATAATGCCGGAGGCCTGTATTGTGGCACTGGTTGAATGGGAGTTGGTTACTGAGATTCATTTGCGCAGTGTCCTGTTGATTGCCAGTACGTGCCTATCTCTGTACTAGACAGACTCCTCTGCTGGGCGCACACCCCCCTCTCCTCTGGTCATCCTGGCTTTGGTCGCACAATCAACTGTCTGGTTGGCAGGTACTGGTGTCCATCTCTAGTTACAGACATTGCGGAAGTTAATGCCTCTTCCAGTTCCGCATTACCTTGGTCGCATATCTCTATTGATTTCTTGATGAATCTTTCTCCTTTTTAGGGCAATACTGCGATCTTGGTCATTGTGGACCGGTTCTCCAAGGCTTGCCGTCTCCTACCTCTCCCTGGCATTCTTACAGCCCTGCAGACAGTGGAGGCTCTATTCCACCATGTCTTCCAGCATTATGGCATTCTGGAGGACATAGTGTCTGACCGTAGGCCCCAATTTACCTCTCAGGTTTGGAAAGCTTTTATGGATAGGTTGGGGGGTCACGGTCAGTCTCACCTCTGGTTTCCATCCTGAGGGGAATAGGCAGGTAGAATGTGTTAATCAGGAAGTGGGCAAGTTCCTACACTCTTACTGCCAAGACCAACCGGTGGAGTGTTCTGCTTTCTTGCCCTGGTCTGCTTTCTTGCCCAAAACTCTGTCCGCCACTCCTCCATTAACCTCACAACTTTTCAGTGCATGTTGGTGTTCCAGCTGGCCCTGGCTCCGTGGCATCAGAGCCAGACTTAGGCCCTCGTGGTGAATAATTAGTTCCAGTGCGCGGAGGACACGTGGAACACTGCTCATGATGGACCCAAAATGTTGATGTTTTGTTCCCCAAGCCACTTAGTTATCACTTTTGCCTTATGGCAAGTTGGTCCATCATGCTGGAAAATACATTGGTCATCACCAAACCTTTCTTGGATGGTTGCTCTCTGACAATGTGTTGATACCATTCTTTATTCATGGCTGCGTTCTTAGGCAAAATTGTGATTGAGCCCACTACCTTGGCTGAGAAGCAACTCCAGACATGAATAGTCTCAGGATGCTTTATGGTTGGCATGACACAGAACTGATGGTAGGGCTCACATTGTCTTCTCAGGACAAGGTGTTTTCCAGATGGCCCAAACAATTGGAGAGGGAATTCATTAGATAAGCTTTACCGCAGAGAATGTACCCCAGTCCTCACTGTACCTTTTGCAGAATATCAGTCTGTCCCTGATATTTTTTTTTGGAAAGAAGTGACTTCTTTGCTGCCCTTCTTGACATCAGGCCTTCCTCCAAATGTCTTCCCCTCACTGTGTGTGCAGATGCACTCACAAATGCCTGAGCAAGCTCTGAACTAATGGAGCCACGATCCAACAGCAGAATCAACTTTAGGAGACAGTTCTGGCACTTGCTGAACGTTCTTGGGTGTCCTGACACCTTCTTCACAACAATTCAACTACTCTCCTTGAAGTTCTTGATGATCCGATAAATGGTTGATTTAGGTACAATCTTACTAGCAGCAATATCCTTGCCTGTTCATTCCTTTTTAGGAAAAGCAATGATGATGGCATGTATTTCTTTGCAGGTAACCATGGTTGACAGAGGAAGAAAAATTATTTCAACCACCACCCTCCTTTTTAAGATTCCAGTCTGTTATTCTAACTCATTCAGCATGACAGAGTGATCTCCAGCCTTGTCCTCATCAACACTCTGCCCAGTGTTAGTGATGGCAGCTGGTCCTTTTGTGGCAGGGCTGAAATGCAGTGGAAATGTTTTTTGGGGGATTAAGTTAATTTTCATGGCAAAGAGGGACTTTGTAATTCATTGCATTTCATCTGATCATTCTTCATGACATTCTGGAGTATTTGCAAATTGCCATCATCAACACTGAGGCAGCAGATTTTGTGAAAATTCTCAAAACGTTTGACCATGACTGTACAGTACATGCTTTAGTCCCATGAGTCAGGCTTTAAGACACATTATGAAAATGCTCTGGATAACATCTTAGTCTCAGACTACAGAGGCCTATACTACAAAGCAGGTTTTGAGTTTGAACCCTGGGATTTCAGTGTCATGACATTGGTTCACTTGTTACTGGGTTACATTGTCACAGAGGTTATAGTCGTGATTACAGATCATCGCGAATGAAAGCACCACCTACTGACCAATCAATTCTCAACAGAAAATGGTGTCACCATTCTCTGAAGATCCCGTGGAGCTCGGTGCACGGATAGTCAGACAGTTTCTAACAAATGCAAGAATATTTAGAGACCAACATATCCTGTTGGCTTTCTCTGATGAGTATATTTATGAAAAGGCCCGCACTCTTTTTTTAATCAAATAATCAAATAATTTCTGCCTCCAAGGTAGATCTGCGTGGAGAACACTTTTTAATAACTAAAAGTCTGCACTGAGAAATATGTGGCCAGTAGGTGACATAGTATTGTACTGTTCTAAAAAAAGACTTTTTAGCAGACGCTCTGGATTTACAGTAAGTACAGGGAGATTCTCACTGGAGCAACTTAGGGTGAAGTGCCTTGCCCAAAGACACAACATCAGTTTTCAGAGCTGGGAATCGAACTGGCAACTTTTCTGTGACTCCCTAACCACTGAGCCATCTGACCCACACATTTGTTGTATTCTCAGGCCACTTGCCCACGTAGTCAATTATAGAGGGCTTTTATGAAATAGCAGGTAGACACTAGCTTATGTTGACTACTTCGTCTATAAATAATGTAGAACCTATGAAGTTTACTTTTGTAAATTAATTGCAGCATAGTCCTTTCATTGTGTTCCTCTTATAATGAAAATATGCGGATAGCCTTATCCATGTCTACGATTGTTCATACACACCACCTCTTTCATGTGAACGCGCTTATTGCTAGAATAGGAAAAACTGGGTTGATTTAACAAGGCTATAACCACCATTGTGACACCGCTTATGCGAGATTGCGGTTGTTAGGCTTACTGAAGCCAGCTTAAGAAAAAAATCTTGGGCATGTTGAACTTTCTTAGTGGTATAGGTCTCTGGTTTACCAGGTCTAAATAAGTTCCAGCTTGCAATGAGTGGAACTGACTTTGAGGTCCAGATTTGGAGATGAGTGGCATGTGATTTCATGGGATACTTTGCTGAATAGTATAGGCAAGGCAAGGCAAGTTTATTTATATAGCACATTTCATACACAATGGCAATTCAAGGTCCTTTACATGAACAGAAAAATATAAATATTTAAAACAGATTAAAGATAAAATGAAAGCAATTCAAATGAAAAGAAAGAAAAACAATTAGAAAAATAGTACAGTTAAGAAATAAAAGAGACTGAACAAACCATATAAAATATAGTGCAATCAGTTCGGAGAGTGTTCTTTCAGTAAATGTTAGCTAAACAGATGGTTTTAGTCTGGATTTAAAGGTGACTACTGTTGGAGCACATCTGATCTCTTTTGGGAGCTGGTTCCAGCTGCGGCTGGCATAGTAGCTAAAAGCAGATTCTCTGTGTTTTGAGTGAATCCTTGGTGTCTCTAGCTGATGTAATCCTAATTATCTGAGTGATCTGTTGGGTTTAAATTCAATGAGCATATCTGCAATGTATTGAGGTCCTAGGCCGTTATATGTAATGTCACAATGGTGAAACGCAACGTTTGCACCATCTAGTGTTGAAAGTTAGCATAGTTTACTTGCTGAATTTATGTAAATATAATTGTTAATGTTTAATTTGATACCCAATGTATAATTACTCTCCCTGATACATTGTTTAATTTCATACTGAGCCCCAATGTATAATTACTCTCCCTGATACATTGTTTAATTTGATACTGATCCCCAATGTATAATTACTCTCCCTGATACATTGTTTAATTTGATACTGATCCCCAATGTATAATTACTCTCCCTGATACATTGTTTAATTTGATACTGATCCCCAATATATAATTACTCTCCCTGACACATTGTTTAATTTGATACTGATCCCCAATGTATAATTACTTTCCCTGACACATTGTTTAATTTGATACTGATCCCCAATGTATAATTACTCTCCCTGACACATTGTTTAATTTGATACTGATCCCCAATGTATAATTACTCTCCCTGACACATTGTTTAATTTGATACTGATCCCCAATGTGTAATTACTCTCCCTGACACATTGTTTAATTTGATACTGATCCCCAATGTATAATTACTCTCCCTGACACATTTGTTTAATTTGATACTGATCCCCAATGTATAATTACTCTCCCTGACACATTGTTTAATTTGATACTGATCCCCAATGTGTAATTACTCTCCCTGACACATTGTTTAATTTGATACTGATCCCCAATGTATAATTACTCTCCCAGACATACTGCGAGTTTCTGATAATATCATTTCACCACATTGTTTGTTCTCTAATCATGTGTTTTATTTCATATTTTGTATTACTTCTTCAGTTGAGTGTATATAAAAAGTATTAATAATTATTATTCATTCATATTCCAGGCAAGTGTAATTAGATAATACATGTTTACAAGAATGGCCTGGCTATATATTTTCTTTTAATTTAATTTATTTATACAGGGAAAACCAACTAAAACCGAGGTCTCATTTAGTGACACCATGTATTACAACAATGAAAACAACATGTAACAATATAGAATTAAAAACACATTAACAATAATTAACACAATTTACAGTAAAAGTGTCAAATAATACAACTAACACTAAAATCACATCAAAATTGGGTGTCAAATGATAAAAGGGACGATAGGGTGCTTAGGTCAAGAACACATAATGTCAACTTTCAACCACTTTCAATAATCATAAAAATTAATAATTTCCGGTCAAATTCAAATGACAACGCGACTGAAATTCAACACCTTCTTACAAATCTTTGCAGGGATGTTAATCGTTTGACAATTACCTAAAAGGTTACTTGTCTGTTGATGTAACCCTGAAAAAGGAAGTGGTTGTTAATCAATGTTTATTGTAAAAACACATAGCGTATTTCTCAGGTGTCATGACTCAACCAGCATATCCCTTCCAAGAAACAATATTAAAAATAAGTTACACGATATCAACCCAGCAACGCACTTGAGTTTTGCAGTTTGATTACTTGCACACAAATTAAACTTTTAGCATATTACAGTAAAGCATAGAGTGCCCTTCGCTAAATTTGGCACCCTTAGTAAATATGAGCAAAGTGGGCTGTGAAAAAATGTATTTATTGTTCATCCTCTTTTAATATTGAGAATGTAAGTTAAATTATTGAAAGAAAAAACTAATGTAAAAGAAATAAAATACAGATATTTCCATTCATAGTTTACGTTATTAAGTTCACCTGAGTGAGTAGAAATATTTAAGTGGTAAGCCAGGGTTTCCTGTTTCACTGGGGATTAAATATGAGGTGACACACAGGCCAGATTCCCATAGTAGACATCAATATGAGAAAGTGTGGAAAATATAGTAATTATGTGCAACAAAAGGTTGTTGAGCTGCACAAATCATGAAAGGGCTAAATGAAAATAGCTAAATGGTTAAAAATGCTTTTTTTCTGCCATCAGAGCAATAACCAAGAAGTTTAAAGCAACTGGAGATGTTAAAAGTTGGCCTTGTATAGAAGATGTGTTTAAATTGATCCTACTCACAGTGAGGAAGATGGTTTGAATGGCCAAAGAACCTTCAAGGATCATATTTGGAAAACTGCAAATGTTAGTTGTGTCTTGGGTCATACAGTCTCCATAACCACATTTCAGAATAAAGCCTTTGCTTGTCATCAAACAATAAACTCAGAGGCTACAGATTGTCATGTAACACTGGAACATTCAACGGGACTTGGTTCTATGAACAGATGAGACCAAAATAGAGCTTTGTGTAAACAAACACCAGAGACTCATTTGCCACAGACTGAAAGATAGCCATGCAGAACCCAATTAAACTTTTATCGCTTTTATCTTGTCGAGCTCGCCATTTCAAATGAGAAACTGTTCTCAACTTAGAGCCCTGTCCAGCAGCATAAAGCCCTGTATTGCACTGCTGGTTTGCTTCTAAAGCTAAGCAGGGTTGGGCCTGGTTAGTCCCAGGATGGGAGACCAGTGCTGCTGGAAGTGGTGTTGGTCTTTCCCAATGCCCCAGGGTAGTGATGGGGACATCTGCCCTGCGTAGGGTGCCGTCTTTCGGATGAGACGTTAAAACGGGTGTCCTGACTCTCTGTGGTAATTAAAAATCCCATGGCACTTATTGTAAGAGTAGGGGTGTTAACCCTGGTGTCATGGCCAAATTCCCAACCAGGCCTCTCACTTCAATCATGGCCACCTAATAATCCCCCTCCTTCTTAATTGGCATATATAACTACTCATCTCTCCACCTAATAGCTGATGTTTGGTGAGCGTTCTGGCGCAAAATGGCTGCCGTGCATCACGCAAGTGGGTGCTACACATTGGTGGTGGATGAGGTGGGCTTTCCCCCTCACTGTGTAAAGCGCTCCTTGGAAGAAAAGCGCTATATAAGTTCAATGCATCATTATTCATTATTATTACTATTATTATAACTTGCCCACCTGGTTAAATAAAGGTTAAATAAAAATGAATTTAGAAAAATAATAATGAGACAAACATATTATTATTGGTAATTTCTTCCTGGAGGAAAATTACCTATTATTACATAGAATTAAGGTTTGCCATCCCAGTGACCTGACCTAAACCCGATAGAAAACCGGCTAAAGAGAAGAGTCCACAAGCAAGGACCTGAGATTCTGAAGAATCTGAAGAGATTCTGTACAGGGGACTGGTCTCAGATCCCTACAGTAGCAATATGGTCGTCAACCTTCTTCTGTGTCCCCCCTTAACATAAAGTAGGAGAAGAATGTTAGGTAAGGAGTTTGATGCTTTGGTTACTCTAGGACACTAGAGACTATGTTTAATAAGCTGGTTTCTGTTAAAGGTAACTGTTCTTGTTTATTATGTTTATTTCAATTGTGTAGAAATAAAGGTTAAGTAAAATAAAAATTCAGCTAAATGAAGTATGATAAAACTTTTTTTTCAATCGTTTTACTTCACTTAAAGGTTTGATTTTTCGGAATATTTTGAACAGAAGATAAAGAGAAGGAACAAAATCTATCTTTTTCTCTGGCTGTTTGTTCATATTTAACAAGTGTGTCAATATTAGTGGTGGGCACTGTATAAAGAACATTGCAGTGTTCTGATGTAATGAATAAACTTTTCCAAATTACACGAATTAGTAATTTACTGTTTACTCTTTACCTTGAGTAAAGTGTATAAAGTACACTGGCCTGTCTATCAGATAAATGGTTTTGGGTTTGCCAGTTCTGTAAAGAGCCAAGAAAGGTAATAAGACTTAAAATATAGTGGTGATGCTTGCTATTGTACCATGTCTTGAATCCTATTTCTTCACCTTGATGTGACCTGGAAATCCATATTTGGTCACTAACCTCATTATGTTAATTCACAGATGAACTGTTAGCCAGCAAACCAAGACACTGATATAGACAAACCTTGGGACATCCCTGATGCTAAACTGTTTTTTCTTCCTGTCATGGTTGAAGTTTTACTACAAATTCAAGCCAATATACTGTAAAACTATTGCGGTAGGATGCCCTCTCTGTTCGTGCTCAACCTCCTGGACTTTAGATCTGCAAACGTGTTCGTTTTATGGTAATCCTACAGCAGGAATGGGGAATGATACAACATTAACATTGTCAATGATTCCACATCATTCCCCCACCTCCGCTCTCATCACCAGGACATTTCTCTGGCCGTCCACAGAGAGCACAAATGAAATGCTTCAGATCACCGATAGGAGGACAGTCTGTCACAAAATAAAGAGCAAGTTGGAGTCCATGGAAGTTATGCTCCAATAATATCATATCTCATTTGAAGACACTAATAAAGTTTTAGGTGTGATTCCATAGAAATTGAATGGATAGAAAGGCCATTCCAATTCAAATCAATGTAGCAGAATGGTCAGAGCGGCAGCCATTTTTACATGTACCATTCCATTGCAAGGATCTAGCGGCCTACTTCCGCATTAAACCGATGTGCATGTTGTCAATAACAATCACCATTTTGCTGTGTTCTAATTGAATGAACACGCCAAGCACCTCAATGGCCTTTCTATAGATTCTATTTCTATGGATGCTTCATTCTGTAATTTCTCTTGATGCTAAAACACCATGATGGTACCTAGGGAAGCTATCTTAAAGCTGAAAAACATAACTTCCAAAAGTCGGAAATACTTCCGCCTCACTTTCCCAGAATGTGACATCAGTTCACTGTCAATGACCCACGCGTTATATGTTTACATGTATTTTCTTCTCACTCTTCCGTTCCATCATTATTAAAATGTTTAACATAAACTTCAAACACAAAAATCACTTCCTTTACACGATGAGCATCTTCATGCCAACACGCCAATGATTTGTATAGCAGCCAGGTACAATATACAGAGCAACTCTATTTTTGAGAATTGAGCCATCTTCTTTGGTGGGATGTCATTCCACAATTTAGGCTAATATAATAACCATATATTAATACATAAATCTTTTATATTTCAGCTTTAAACTGACAAAAGTGACTGCTACTGTACCTATAACAAATGTTGCTGAAAGTATAAAAAAAATATACAAAATGATTTGCTATCCACTATTCTTAATTTCATATTCACTAGAACAGACACATGCTTTTGATTTATTATGTACTATATAACTTTAGATAGTAAAACGAATAAAAATTGCACAAACAAATTTATTAGGACCCTTAACCTTTTGTTGCATTCTTTGGAGACAATAACTGCAATCGAGCGATGTCTGTAGATCTACACTTCTACGCTGGTAATTTGGCCCACTCTTCTTGCACAAACTGCTCCAGTTCTCTCCTGTTTGATGAAGTCCTTTTCCCAACTTTGAGTTTCAGATCTTACCACAGATGTATGATGGGATTTAGATCGGGACTCGTAAAATGTCACTTTGGAACACTCCATGTTTTTCTTCTCATCCACTCTTGGGTGCATTTTGAGTTGTGTTTTGGGTTATTATGCTGCTGCAAGACCAATGAACTGATTACAGTTATAATTTTTTCAAAATCTAATTACTGTAATCCTGGGAACCAGACAGGTGTGGTGGACAGCAATTTGTTGTTGCGTTTACATAGTAAACCATTTTCAAGTCCAGTAGCTGAGTGACATACCCAAGACACCCCCCTTACATCCTCCTTTCTGTCATAGCCTCATCCAGTGTGTATGGTCACATGTGGGTGTGAATACTTTCGCCCCTTACCCCAGTACTGTGTATGTGTGTTTGCATGTGTCTCTATTATTTTTCAATGACTACAAAACATTTTTTGTATTAAAGTGTAGTTGAACAACACAGTTACATGGTACTCTTGGGATGTCTGTCATGGTCCAAACTTAAAACAAAATACAGATATTTTCCACTAACCATATATTACGTACACCTTCCCAAAGGGAGGGGGAGATGACACCCCATTGCTCAAGGGGGTGGTCCGCCCAGATTTTTCCCAGCGTATGTAGATAAGAAATGAAAATAAAGGGTTAATATCCAAATAATAAAAATACTATAATATTACAACAGCAATATCCATATACAATGTTTTCACTAGACTCAATGCCACACACACACAGTATGGAATAACAATAGTTATTCTAACTAATAAGGTCTCAACCACACCAAGCTCTCTCTCTCACTCCACTGAAACACAGTATTTCACCTCAAACACACACCAAACACAGTCACACCTTGCACACCGACAGAGAGAGACAATAGTCACTGAAATCACAACCTGCGCCCAACCACAGACATACACCAAACACAGCTCACACTTTACCCACCAACAGAGAGAGAACAACAAACTATAGGGATTTTGAATGGGCTTCAAAACAGGCCACAGCTGACAGTGCTGACGAGGGGCCGGAACCAAGGTGGAATAAGTCCAGTCACCTTCAATCAGCAGCTGAACGACATCACCTGTTGGAGACACACACACAGAACATGCACACAGACAGCCAGAAGACACACACACAGAGAACATAGCAAATGGCACAAACTGGGACTGGGGGACGTAACACCATGCATTAAGGTCATACAACAGAGTAGGTTTACAAAAATACTCTTTGTGTCAAGCTTTATCAACTAGGTCCACACACCCCACATAGCTGACCTCCACAAAGGTTTGTTTACTCAGATTGGATCACTGCGTATGGAAATACAGAGTCTTTTCTCCATCAACTGAAGCTGGAGAGTTCGGCAAATGATTTAAAAAACATCACATCAGGCGAGCTTTCGAGAACGGCAAGATCCCTACAAACCACCATTGGTTGTTCCCGACGCTGAGAAATGAAAATATTGATTTAAAACAACGGATACAGGCATGTTTGAATACAGAAATGAAACACTATGGTTGGCATGGTTCCTTAACCCCTCCCATCTCATTTGTCCATGCAAAGGGTTTTTCTGTTTTATCAGTCTAGTGTTTAAATATGTATGCAAGCATTGTTGTACGCATTTTACATTTAATGGCTATCAACCCGTAAAACCCCAGTCTGTTTTTATCTGTCCCGTATCCTTTAGAATGAAAGCAGCGTCTTTCGATACCTGAACAAGGTTGCCGCTGGCTGGCTGTCTTCATGTCAACATCAATGTTTAGGAAATGTTTTATAACCTATGTAAAAACGTGTTTATTTTTATTTGACAACAAATGAACCAATGTAAGGTTTATAATAAGGTTTTAGCTCAACAAGACCAATTATTTGGTCAGTTTTTTGTTTTCTAAAACAGATTCAGCCTATTTCACGTTGCCAGAGCACAGTTTTGAAATGTGTACAAGCTACAGACATGGAGGTCAATGCAGCAAACAGCTTTGAGAATAAAAATCACACTGAAATCTAGCAGCCTGAAATATACACAATATACCACCAATAAATGTATTTCAGAAGATGATAGCATAAATGCTGTGTCAGCCACTAAGAAATCAATGCAGTTTTAGCACGGATTCATCAAACACATGAGGACATGTTGAAACATGAGGGGAAAATGGACTATGGCCATACAGGTGAATACATTTTTAAACTATTAAAACCAACTGTCATATGTTATACATTGGCTGCAGGTGAATCATTTATACAAGGTGTGACACCACATTTGGAGTTTACAACTGTAGTTTGTAGGTGTCATAATCCGTATTCTTTCGGTCCAACTCCAGACCCTCTAAGCAATTAAGGTTGAAAAGATGTTGAAAATACATCTTTGTGGTTGAAAAGACAGTGAATAGACGTTGAAAAGACGTCTTTCAAAATATTTTGCTCAGTGGGGACATAGCAAGCAGAGTAGATGCAATGTTCAAAGTAATGGAACAACTGAATAAATTAAAAGACCCTGAAAAAACAAACCTTTGTGGAGATGATCTCTGTGGGGTGTGTGGACCTAGTTGATTAAGATGAACACAAAGCGTTTTATGAGGACCTAGTTGATTAAGATAGACACAAAGCGTTTTATGAGGACCTAGTTGATTAAGATAGACACAAAGCGTTTTATGAGGACCTAGTTGATTAAGATAGACACAAAGCGTTTTAGGAGGACCTAGTTGATTAAGATAGACACAAAGCGTTTTATGAGGACCTAGTTGATTAAGATAGACAC
>JACXGM010028718.1:0-13943 GCA_016801145.1 Umbra pygmaea | reverse complement strand
TGTCCATCCCTTTATGGCCACCATGTACCCATCCTCTGACGGCTACTTCCAGCAGGATGATGCACCATGTCACAAAGCTCAAACCATTTCAAATTGGTTTCTTGAACATGACAATGAATTCACTGTACTAAAATGGCCCCCATAGTCACCACATCTCAACCCAATAGAGCATCTTTGGGATGTGGTGGAACGGGAGCTTCGTGCCCTGGATGTGCATCCCACAAATCTCCATCAACTGCAAGATGCTATACTATCAATATGGGACAACATTTCTAAAGAATGCTTTCAGCACCTTGTTGAATCAATGCCACGTAGAATTAAGGCAGTTCTGAAGGCAAAAGGGGGTCAAACACAGTATTAGTATAGTGTTCCTAATAATGCTTTAGGTGAGTGTATCTATCTAATATAGAGATTTAGGTTAGAGAAAGTTTTAGAAATAACAAAGTCATTTGTTTGTTAACTTTGATGTCTATTTTTCAGATACTGAAGAAGTTTTAACAGTTAATACGAGAATACTAGTTGAGATGAGAATTTAGATATAGCTTAATGTAGAAAAGAAATAAAATGAACTGTCATAGCATATTATGATACCATGATTTTATCGTGAGCTTAAGCATTTTTTTCTCCTCTGTTCCAGAAGCATCTTGCATGGGACATCTTTCTCCTTCGCTGCCTGCGTATGAATAAACAAGTCGCCGGCAGGATAGTGGAGTCGCAGCAATCGCTCCGGTAAGTGGACAAAAAGTCTGTATCCAGTGAATTACGTATGTCCAAAAGTGCTAGTCGATCATAATTTATGAGCGACAGTGCAGAACGTAAAGAAATAAATAATACCAAAACTCTAATAAGCCAAAACCTGCATAGAGTGAACAGAGCCATTGTCCATGCGACCATCCTCTACGGCACACATATTCTCAGACTAAAGGACAGACTTTGAATTTTATGGACATATAAATTAATTAAAAATAAATATACACAGTGAATATGGCAAAAGATGAAATAAAGAAAATGTATAATTATTTTCTGTTTGTATATTTCTACATCCTCTTTGAAAGAACCCTACAAACTCATATTGTCAGGCTTTCAAATATGGCTCAGGCAGGAGTCAGGATAAAAAATACAGTGAACCCTCGCTATATCGCGATTCACCTTTCACGGTCTCGCTGCTTCACGGATTTGCAGGATGCAGCGGCTCAGTCAGAAGAGCAGTGAAATACACGTGAGTCACTATTTGTCCTACTGTACTTTGTATTTTTTTTCATAATCATTTCTCTCCAATTCTAATCCAATAACTCGGGTCGCGGTGGGGCGGTGCTGAGCTCTGCAATTTGAAGCCTTCAGTTTGTATTGATGATTAAAATTATTATTTTACAGTACAGTAGTTATTTGTAAAAAAAACGTTTATACAGTACTTTTATTTGTAAAACAAATGCTTGGGCCTGTAAAAAGGTTTTGTTCTTTGGTTTCAATGTATTATGGAGTATTTCATTGTATACTAATTGTAAAAAAAATATAGGTTACTACTTCACGGATTTCGCCTATCACGGGTTCTTTTTGAAACGTAGCCCCCGCAAAAAACGAGGGTTCACTGTAAATGAAAATTAGTTTATTTAAACAAATCTATCCAGTAGGAGAAAAACCAGGTACATAAAGCCAACAATCCCTTGGGATAAACATTTGGTAAAGAAAAGTAAACAATCCCGCAGGAGAATAAAGAATGTAAAATTAATACATACATGGAAAACAATACAACAGAATAAAACACTAACAGACCTAACCTCTTCTAGAAAACAAGGCACAGTAAACTAAACGTAATATGATGTCAGGGAACACAGAGTTACTCACTGAACTGGGCACAGGAGGACTTGGACTGGGAGAAACAATCACCATAACGGAAATCAATGACCAGCACAGAACCATGAACAGCAGCTGTGATGATCATGAACTAGGGATTGGCTAACTAAACACATGTGATCAAAAAGAGCAGGAACAAAACAAAAATAAAGGAAGAACCTTTCAAGAACAGAACAAAAACCAGGCATGGATTACTTGGTGAAACTGTAGACAGAGGGGAACATGGGGAAATGTCACAGAACCCCCTAAAGGTGCTGTTCCCTAGGTACCAAAATGGAAGAAAGGATGGGAACCAGGGAAGGAGGACCGGGCAGGAGGAAGCCCGGCGGAGGCCAGGCAGCAGGGGAGCCTGGCGGAGACCAGGCAGCAGGGGTCCCAGTCGAAGGCCAGGCAGTAGGGCCAGACATAGACACACAGACAGACATAGAGAGAGAAACGGAGACTGGGGTAGGCACTTGGACTGGGTCAAGCACTTGCACTGGGACCGGGGCAGGCACCGGCATGGGCACGGGAACTGGAGTAGGCAGGGGCATGGAAACTGCATTCGTCTTTTGTTCAGAAGTGCAGGCCCGCGGTTCAAATACACAAAGTTCTTCATCTATTTACAGATACATTCGGTAAAGTTCGGTCAAGCAATTGCAATTTTCACATAACAAGATGGATTTTACCTGGGAAAACTATGCTTTATGTCGTTAATGGGACCCGGATTTATGACTGTAAGTACTATATTCTTTAGTACAATATGTAATTTCCTCAATGTGGTTTCCTATATTTCCTAAGTAAAATGTCATTGTTTTCAAGAGGCGTAGCTGATATTTTGTAGTCGTAACGTTGTGAATGTTTTAGCTACACTAAAACCAAGATATTTGCTTGAACCCCAAGATTCTAAGCTTTACGGACCTATTAAGACATGTATATATAACCCAAAAAAATTTGTTGTTAGACATGTTTCTAGTTGACATTTGCATTTTAATTGAGAAGAAAAGAAAACATTATTGTTTAAAATATGCGTAGTTGAAACTTGCAATCGTAATGTTGTAAATTTTACAGCGACACTAAAATCAAGATTTCTGCTAGAACCCCAAGATCCTAAGCTTTACGGAGATATAAGACTTGTATATATAACCTAAAAAATGAGGGTATTAGGCATGTTTCTCTTCGACATTCAATTTCATTTGAGGTACAAAAATGGCTTGCTGAGTGAACAAGTTAACATCTTTTGTTACTGATTTACGTCACATTATGACTGATAATTATCTCGTTGTCATAGCTATTTTTAAACCAAGAAATTTACTAGAACCCCAAGATTCTAAGCTTTAATGACATATAAGACATTTAAATATACCCTAAATAATGAGGTTGTTAGCCGTGTTTCCAGTTTGACATTCCATTTAACTTGAGGCGCATTTGCACAAGGCACATAGCTAACATTATGAGGTGAAATTATAATTTTTCTTATAGCTACTGTAAAATGGATACAATTGCTACATTTCTGAGTGTCTAAGCTTTCTATAGATATATAACATGTTTATATAACCTAAAAATTGGATGTAATTCTATTCCAGTTTTTTTGGGGGGGGATCTCCTGTGGGCAGGATACTGAGCCCTAAAAGGTTAGCGTGCTCTCACAGTGGCACTGAGATGTTACTTTATTAAATAGTGTATGATCAACCGGCTGCCTGACTCTGGAATCATAACTTTGTCTTTTTTAGCTGCAGAATAATCATCATATTTACAAGTTCCATTTGTCTTTAAAAACTGCTGGAACTCATCTTAAAGTAAAAGTTGATGCGTTGACAATTTGCTCTGGAACTTCATAGGATGTAAACAACCTCTTCAATCTTGTGATGGTTGCTGTGGAAGTTATTTGGTTTATTCTGTACACTTCCAGACATTTTGAGTATGTATCGACTATGATCATGAACATGTTACCCATGAATGGCCCTACAAAGACAATGTGAAGTCTTTTCCACACTCCCATGGGTGCAGCGTGCATGTGTTTGCTCCAGCTGGCACGTCTCATGCTCTTTGTAGACTTTTTCTATGCTTTCAACGATTTTAGGGCACCAAACATATTGCAGCGCGATTGCCTTCATCTTCAAAATGCCAGGGTGACTGCTATGGATCTCTTCTAGCATTGATATTATCAGTTTTGCTGGTGTAATCACTCTAGTGCCCCACAGAACACACCCTTGCTCCACAGAGAGTTCATCCCTCTTTTTGTGATACACTCTCAGTTCATCCATAATTTCTTTTGGCCATTCTTTCATGATGTTTATATATTTATTGGTCCATCTGGCATTGGTGATCTGTCTTGCACTCAGTGGCGCACCCTCAAGGTGCTCATATATCAGTGCATCGATGCAGGCTGACATGGCTTCTGTTTCAGCATCCTTGATCTCAGACAGTAGCATGCGTGACAGCCCATCAGCGTTGTCATGCTTTTCTGACTGGTGGTAAGCTATGTGCTAATCATATGCAGACAGTATGATGGCCCACCTCTGGATACGCGCTGCCGCCATTGTGGGAAGTCCCTTGTGTTCTCTAAACAATGTCAATAGAGACCTATGATCTGTAATCATATTGAATTGTTGTCCCCACAGTTATTGGTGAAACTTTTTTTACTTTTTCTACACAGCCTCCGAAATAATGCTAATGGCTGCTCATGTTCCCATTTCCACTGGAATCTTTTCTTCATTTATTTTAAAATTGACTTGAATGTCTGTCTGGCCATTTCACTTACACTAAGCACCGCCTCTGCTTCGTCTGCATGAACATAGCCTGCGACGTTTTGCTTGATTTTTCTCTGCTTTCCCCTTTTTTCATGCGCTGGCTCACATCTATCAAACTAGCATTCACTGGCGCTATGATTCTTGCCTTTGCATCTGTAGCACTCCGCTGTTGCTAAGTGAACATTCCTCTGTCTCTGGATTATCTTATGAACAGAAACGGTAGGATCGTCGCTTTCCCTCAACTGCTGTGCACATTTTCGAAACCTGAAGCATCTTGGTGAGCCATTTCCATGTTAAGCGTGACCTCAGGGGCTCTTGCAAAAGTCAGTCACTCCATTGAGAGCAAACGCTGACATGCTGTGCTGTAGATTTCACTGACAAAATCATTGTGAACAGCCTCATCCAGCTTCTCCCTGAAATCTCACTGCACAGCTAACTGTTTTACTTCGCCTGCAAAATGATTCACTGTTTCACTGTTTCGTGAATTTTCTGAACACATTTTCGAAACCTGAAGCATTCTGCGATAACCAACGGTTTGGGCTCATAATATCTAGTCAAGACATTTACAATATCTTTAAGTCTTGTCTTTTGGCTTTTGGGGTTGAACCAAGCTTTGCAAAATACTTTGTCAAAGCACCCACAAAACTAGAGTCACTACCTGCCTGTCCTCGTCAATCCCATGTGCCACAAAAAAAGAGTTTGACACGCTCCACGTAGGCCGACCACTGTTCATTTTCATGCTTGAACTTGTCAGGTCTAGCAAAGCTAGCCGTCTTCATTCACTTCACTGTTCACTACAGTAAAATCTACTTTACCGCGTTGCCAATTATGACATTTGCGGAGCATCCCAATGAGCACATCATGTTCAGGAATAGTTTTTACCCCCAGGCAATAAGGCAATTGAATGATAGCACAACAGGAAGGATGGTTGAGTTCTGAGCTAGTTACTATGTGTTTTGAAGTTTTAAATGTAATTTATAATTGTTACTTTCGTATATTTTTATGCATTTAGTAATTAAATAATTGCACTCAAATAAGACTTTAATGGTTAAAGTCCTGACTTCCCATCTTTAGCCTAGAGAGAAGTCTCAAATCTCCTCTCTCGTCCTCCTTATATCAGTAAACACTCATTCCTTATTAGATAACTCTAACATTTCAAATCCAAACACACCAATCAATCATTGATAAAAGATGCATTTCTAAACCACAGGAACCAGCAATAGTCAATAAAAGAGGTCCCTTGTTTTTTCTTGTCCCCAAATACCATTAGCATTTTAAACACAGTATCACCCCATGTGGTGAGCTTCAAAGCATCCTAACTTAATTCAACAAACTCAGTCCCTTTTGTCTCCAAGATTTTACAGTGGATCAGTTACTTCATAACTCCATAAATCATTCTTCATAACTTCAATCTTGCTGCATTTTACTTACTTTGTATTTCATTGCTGTGGTACTCTGTACTAATATGCATGTGACATTAGAATATAAAGAAACATTATTAAGTTTTTCAGCATTGAAAAATGCTGGGAACAAAATAATAAGTGGGTAAACATAATTAAAATACACCCCTATTTTAAGGGCTCGTTTGATGTGGGCCCTCTAGGAGTGACAGCCAAGTTAGCAGCTCTTTTGTGTGTGTGTATTGTGAGACTAAGAAGAAGGACAAGCTTTTGAATAGTGGGACACACTACTTCACATCTGCAGGTAGGTGGCCCAGTCCAAACTGCAACAAATATAGCGATTATAAAATAGATTTTGACAAACCACCTTACCGGCCCAACAACTAGCGGCCTCCCGGGAATTCTCCCGGTTCTCCCGATTACCCACCCCAGCCCTGGAAGTGAGTAAAATAAGTAAACATTAGGTATATTTTGATGTTGTCAATATTTGAGTCTGTGAAACTTCACAACCCTCTTGTAAACACTTGATGCCTTAGCTAGCTAATAATATTTCAGTTGTGGGATACATGATTTTCTCTCACAATGCAACAAGTTATTGTCATATAGGGGCGCAGATGGCTCAGTGGGTAGGGAGTCAGACTTGTAGTCAGAAGGTTGCCAGTTCGATTCCCGACTGAGCCATATGTCGTTGTGTCCTTGGGCAAGACACTTTACCCTAATTGCTCCCAGGTCGTTGCTGTAAATAAGAAACTGTTCTTAGTCAACTCACCTGGTTAAATAAAGGTTAAATAAATAAAAATAAAATTCAAACTAGGCTATACAGTATGTAACCATGAGTGACTGTGTATGTGTGTGTGATGGAGGATGTGTTTTAAAGGGACACATGTAAGACAAGAGATTATGATAATTCTGACCGCAGGTACACAATTGTCACCTTTCCAGTCTCTTATTCTTTCTTGCAACTGTAAATTAACACGTTGGAGGGAGGAGGAATAGTTTATGTCATGTCACGTTCAAGAAACCAGTTGGAGATGATGTGAGCTTTGTGACATGGTGCATTATCATGCTGGAAGTAGCCATTAGAAGATGGGTACACTGTTGTCATGAAGGGATGGACAGAGTCAGCAACAATACTCTTAGTAGGCTAAGTGGCATATAAACAGTGCTCAGCTGGTACTAATGGTGCCAAGGAAATATCCCCTATACCATTACACCACCATCCTGAACCGTTAATAAGAAGGATACATTTTTCCAATTCTCTATTGTCCAAATTTGCTGGACCACGCAAATTGTAGGCTGTTTCCTGTTCTTAGCTGACAGGAGTGGCACCCGGTGTGGTCTTCTGCTTCTGTAGCCCATCTGCTTCAAGGTTAAATATGTTGTGCCTTTTGGGATGCTCTTCTGCATATCTTTAATGTAATTAGTGTTTTATTAGTTACTATTGCATTTTTTCTTGCCATAGAGAATCATTTTTCTATTTATTCTTTTGCTTTGGGTATGGCTATCCAAATGCAACTTTGTCTAAAGTGTTGTTTACTTGCAGATGTGTGAAGAAAATAGTAAAGTAGTGGTTCTTTAACATGAGTTAAATAAACCTGTTGGTACTGTTCTGCTACTTTATACGAATCTGAAAGTAGTGTGTCAATGGTGGTGACAAATCCCATAAACATTCCACACATGAACAAGTTCTTTCATTTTAATTTTATTTTCATCACAGGGGCAAAGGAGGAACATTATAATAGGCTAGACTTTTCTCATAGCTTTCACATGTGTCGCAGCCATGGATCTGATCGCATTCATGTTGCTAATTCTCAATCTTTACCATTGTGTCCCTCACCCACTCAGCCTTCCCAGCAATGGGCTTCGTAAGTGCCGTGCCAACTTATCCATCTTAACCATGGAAGTGCTACCAGGTGGAGGATGGGACAACCTGAGGAACATGGACATGGGAAGAGTCATGAACTTCAGCTACTCGCAGTGCCAAACAACAGACGATGGAGTCTACTTCATCCCGGATGAGGTGTTTGTCATTCCGGAGAAGCTTACTGGTGTGGAGACTTACTCTGAGATCATCACCTCCTTGCTGGAACAGCGAAGCTCTACATCTTTGTCCATCAATATGGACTTGTCTTTCCTCTCCGTGATCAATGCTAAGTTCTCCACTGAGTTCCAGCATATGAAGAGCCACCAGGTCAAAGGTAGATCTTTCACTGCTCGTGTGCAGGTAAATTGCAGATTTCTTTTAAAAATATATTATGTGTGATATATTTGATGTAATAATGATATTGATATCAACAATGAGCAATGATAAAGTATGTTTTTGCAATATGAAAATTGCACAGTTCATCAATCATCTGTGGCATTAGACTTTTTCAATAGTTTTTCAATGTATGAATATAAAGGTATCTCCAAAGACTCTATCAACATACAGGACACTACTTTCAACTTACATGGTTTATATCATCTCACTCACGCTCAGATGAAGTATTTTTCTTTTGATCTTGAAAATGTAATCCAAAGTGTTAATGTCATCATCCCGTGCATGATCTGACTGAAGGCTTCCGTGTTGGATAATCAGTGTGAAAACAATCAGGCAGCTTGGTGTAATGTGGTTGGATGAACCATGTAAGTGTCCCATCCTGCACCTGTCCGAGGAGTTGCAGAGTTGCTGACAAGGGTCAGTGGGAATTGGACAAGACCATGGAGGTCTTGTCCATAAGGAGGTCTTGTCAATAAGGAGGTCTTGTCAATAAGGAGGTCTTGTCAATAAGGAGGTCTTGTCAATAAGGAGGGGAGAAAAATCACAAACTGTTAATATCAGGCAGGGTTGTTTAATACAACCAACAAGAACTTAATATGTATTGTTCCAAAACATTTGTTATTACTGGCTATACCCTCTGTGGCCAGTTTGTTAGGTATACCCCATTCACAAAAATGGATCACTTGATCAGACTTGACTTGCATGGTCAAAGAAGGCTATCTTCATCGATCTGAGTTACTTTTGGGAAAGGTATGTTCAAACTGTGTTCAGCATGTACTGTACAATTGATACAGCACATTCTGAAACTTTTTTCACAAAATGTTCTTGAACTTGTGGCTAGGTGTAAAGCAATGTGTGATGCGATCAGAGCCGGCCCTAGATATAAGCTAAACCGTTTGCCTGGCAACACTATGTTATACCGGCAACACAAACTCTGATCTGTCATTTCAAAAAAATCACTCTTAATTCATTGCACAGATGGTTAGAGGGTCCATGTTCATGTGTTGCTAAAATTAGTCTATTGTTGGATTAAACAGACTGTAGTGAATGCATTTAAAATGTAATTGTGTTTTCATGTGTGACACTGACAATATATTCAATCAAATTGTGTGTACAACGTATTTGGTACTGTTGTTAATATAAAGTTATTAAAAATATGTTAAATGTTTGTTTGCTATCACATACTCCAATTGTTTATTACCACACAATACAATTGCATTTGGTTACAATTCACTAGCTTTATAATGAAATAACAATGGTTATTGCAATTAATTAAAATGAGCGCTATTATTTTGAACAATATAGTCTTGCCATGCGAACGCTTTCGCTTATATCCTAGGGCCAGCCCTGGATGCAATAACAAATTATTATGACCATAAGGACCCTGGTTTGAATCCCAAATTCAAGAGTGGTTTCACGTGGATCACGTCAAATGCCTTCCATGCCCTCCCCAATCCACAGATGTAAAAATAAATGAGCCTTTTTGGGAAGCACAGAATAAAAAGTACTTCATTTATCTTTCAAAGAACTGTAGGCTTTTCTTCTTGAAGAATGGTGCAATATCCCACTACACATATCATATTTCAGGACTTGTAATATCTTCAGGGAAGTTTGAGGTTGAAGATTGAGCCAATGGGTGGGTTGGCTCTACGTGGTGGTCAGACATGGACAATTATCTATATGTGTCTCTATCTTGTTAGTAATTTGTGTATATCTGCCCGTCTTGTCTGCACACTGTGCCTTACACATTAAACAAAACAAAACAGAACCAAGTAATGAGTTACCTGCATTTGTTCCAAAGAAAACAATTTCATAAAACCTTTTAGCTACTTTTTTTCTGTAACTTTACCCCATAACCCTTCCACTGTTCAGATTAGGTCGCTACTTTATGCTGCGGCCAACACTTCATGTAGCGCATTTGAATAAACTAAACTTGGGTTTAAATTGTCCTAATTGTGCAGAGAAAGGGTTTAAAATTGATATCGTTTCACAAAATCATGGGTTCTGTAGTAATTTACTGTAGTAATTTGTAGTAACAAACCAGAACCAAATAATGAGTTACCTACATGTGTCCAAAGGTAACAATTTCATAAAACATTATGCACCATTTTTTTCTGTAACTTTATCCCATTTTCCTTTCACTGTTCAGGTTAGGTTGTTACTTTAGGCTTCAGCGAACAGTTCATGTAGCGCGTTTGAATGAACTGATCTTTGATTTAATTTGTCCTAATTGCACAGGGACAAGGCTTAAAGTTAACATTGATCTCCAAAATCATGGGTTCTATAGCAATTTACTGTAGTAATTTGTGAATATCTGCCTATCTTGTCTGTACACTTTGCCTTACACATTAAACAAAACAAATCAGAACCAAATAATGAGTTACCAAGTTTTGTGCAGATCGGTAACACGGTCTAGGAGAAGTAAAAAAAAGGTGGTTTGCACTTTGCCTTACACATTAAACAAAACAAATCAGAACCAAATAATGAGTTACCAATTTTCGTGCAGATCGGTGGCACGGTCTAGGAGAAGTTCAAAAAAGGTGGTTTGCGCATTGCACGATATTGTGAAAAATCTTGTTATCAGAAATGGGTGTGTCCTATATCATTCAGCTCAGTTCAAGGTACACTTGGATATAAGGATTTCTATTGTGCAATGTGTAATCTGGGAGTTATGGGCACAAAACACAATTGACATCATTATAGCACCACCTAGTGGTCCACATGTGTGTTTTTTTTGGCCAGCTACATAAATTTATTTGTCGTAGTTTGCGCAATTTACATCCAATATAAAATATTTTGATAACTTTTTGTCAGGTCAGTCTGGTGATCATACATACCAAATTTGGTGCAGATTGGACACACGGTCTAGGAGGAGTTAAAAAAAGCAGGTTTATGATCAATTGCAATTTTTCACATATAAAAGTACTGCCGGAAATGGGCGTGGCCTATGTCAGAAGATTCATCTGAACTCAGCTGTAATGCCACCTAGTGGTGGAAGTGGCTGAATTTTTCTGTCTGAGGTCCTTGAGGTGATCTGGACCAGTCCTAAAAATGGCACCCCCATGACCATGTACGGTTTAGGCTGTAGCATCGTTTTTAGAGGTGGAATAATAATAATAATAATCCTTAGGAAAACAATAGGGTTCCACAGCTCTGCTGGTGCTGTGAACCGTGTTGATTTGCAAACGATGGTTCCCAGCCCCTTCAAGCTTGGACCCCAAAAATATGTTCATGTTCATGAGAAAAATATATGTTCATGAGAAAGTAGTGTACTGTGCATGAACGCAAAGTGTGTGAGATTCAAAATCTAAATGACATAGACAGATAAAAAACATGACCAGTTTTGAGGCACCGTAGCTGTGGCTGTGTTTAACCCACAGGGATGATCCACCACTAATTCTCTTCGTATTAACTTTGTCTTTCCAACGGTACTGAGATTTAGTTGCTGCCATGTAAAAAATATTACAAAATTCAGCTTTTTTGTCGTATAAGACAAGCTTGGTTTTAGAGGGTTAAGTAAGGTGGCTAGTTACCAGAAAGCTAAAAGGCTTTTTAAAAAAGGCGTTTAGTCTGCCTCGCGATTTCCATGAGCTTTGGACTCGTAGCACAGAGCGCAAAATACTGAAGCTTGCATTAGGCCTAATCTCCCTATTCGGTAGCAAATATGACATTAATTTGCAAAATACAAATGTAAAATAAATTCCAAACATTTGAAAATGAGTGCGGTACCAAGCGAAAACGCTAAAACTTACCATTTCCATGCTATGTCCTTTTCTTGGTCAACTATGACAATGATTTTCCTGTAAGAAGAGAGCTTAGAAGAACAAAGGTGAAAGAACTGAAATCTCAATTAACTGGTCAACAGTCACTTTTTACTCACCCAAGCCTAAAAGCAAAGGCATCCACAGAGGTATCATTACGGTTGAGTCACACCATCATAAACTGGCTCTTGTAATCTGTTGTGTTGTAGATGTTTTGAGTTCAGTGTTAAAATGGAATATCAACAATCAACATTTATTAACGTTTCTCTCCTTATTTAGATGAAGAATTCCACATAGAGATACATGCAGTAGTAGCAACAAGCATTTGAATAGTATTTTTTTTTAAGTTGGTAGATCTCATTGAGTTGAACATTTTAAAAGTAGATCATCATGCAAAAAAGTGTAAGCACCCTGGTTTAGACCTACAAAGAGCTTTTCCTTAACATGGGCAACACAACAGTTGAGGTGTAACAAAAAAAAAAACAAAGTTTCCACATGTGAACCTCTAGGTCATGTTACAATAGGGCATCCATTGACCCAATACTTTGACAAAAAAAAAGACAACAATGAACAATGGAAAAAAAAAATGTTTATTTTAAAATATACAGCCCTTAAAAAAAATCCCTCTGTTGAGGGATGTCCAACACACACACTGTGGTACCATTTACTGCAGGTGGTGTAATCAATCTAAAAGAGAAACACTACAAATGTTCAATAACTTTATTCTGAGAGTTCACCCAGTGATTTTAAGGTAACCTAAACATGGTGGATCCCAGACTTCTAGTTAAGCATTTGGTCTGCAGCTGAAGTATGCTTCTTACCCAGTCATCAGTGTCAGCCGCTGAGCTCTCCTCCCCACAAGCCCGACACAGCTGGGATAAGCCATCTGTGGAATACGACACAGGCAATAATGTAGTGCAATTCTAATACAGACAACATTTAAGTATACCTGGTAGAGTACTCCATACCTGTGTCATTCAACAAGGACATTGCCATGTCTTATCTCAATTTTGCAACACCCTCCTGGTCCACAGGGTACTGGACAGAATCCTGTTTTAAGATCCATTCTGCAAGCTAAAAACTCTGTTAGGTATAATAATGTTGATTCATGGCCACATAGATATTCACATTGTTACCTTGCACACAAACACTCCACATGATGTTTTGTCCTGCTTTTTGGGATGGGCAACCGTGGAGCATGTCCATTTCCCAATAGCTGGATAAGTTTCCAGACAAAGCCTCTACATAGATTATCGAATGATTCGTTTTCCAGTTTTACCTTAAGCCGTGTAAGATATTTTCAATCCAAGGTGAATTGAATGTTAAAATGAATACACTGGGACAAGCTACTGTTAGCCTAGGTAAACAATCACAAGTGCTTCGTTGCTCCCTTAATATTTTCCAAAGTGAGAACTTGATTATTAAAGCTGGTACTTTACCCACCTTGTCACATCCATGCAATGATCAATTTGTTTTTGCGTGGCCCCAAATGGGTCCACATACAAGGACCTCTTCTCCTTGACATACATGATCTATGGAAATGTTGGTTACAAATGATAGCAACCTGTTGTACACCAGCTGTTGTCATAGAATTTATCTGAATCTGTTAACATTGAAGATGGCTAACAATGAGTGTCCAGTGTCCCTGGTGGCAAACTGCTCCAGCAGCCACATCATGTTTCAAAAGGAAATGCCACAATGCCTGAAGTCCAGTGTCAAGTACCCACAGTCAGTGAGGGTCTGGGGTGCCATGTCAGCTGCTGGTGTTGGTCCACTGTGTTTTATCAAGGGCAGGGTCAATGCAGCTAGCTATCAGGAGATTTTGGAGCATTTCATGCTTCCATCTGCTGAAATGCTTCATGGAGATGAAGATTTCATTTTTCAGCACGACCTGGCACCTGCTCACAGTGCCAAAACCACTGGTAAATGGTTTACT
>JACXGM010028717.1:0-13999 GCA_016801145.1 Umbra pygmaea | reverse complement strand
TGTGAGTGATGAAGTACATATGGATAAGTACTGTAGATGTGAGTGATGAGGTACATATAGATGACTAATGTAATGAGGTACTTAAGGTTGGATGAGCACTGTAAATGTGAGTGAATGATGAGATACTAATGGATTATCACTTACACTAAGTGTAAGTGAGTGAGGGATGAGGTACTAATTGATTAGTACTATAGATGTGAGTGTGTGATGAGGTGTTAATGGATGAGTACAGTAGATGTGAGTTTAGTTTTGGTTTTATCTTTATTTTACCAGGCAAGTTGACTGAGAATGGCTTCTCATTTGCAGCAACGACCTGGGGTGAAGTGGAAGCAGGGAAGGGGATGAAAAATCAGATAGAAAATCAGTCCTGGACACTGGGGTTAACACCCCTACTCTTATGAATAGGTCCATGGGATTTTTAATAACCACAGAGTATCAGGACACCTGTTTAACGTCCCATCTGAAAGACGGCACCCTATGCAGGGCAGATGTCCCAATCACTGTCCTGGGGCATTGGGGATGATCTTTAGACCAGGGAAGAGTGCCCCCTGCTTTGTCTCCCATCCAGGGAACGACCAGGCCCGACCTGCTTAGTTTTAGAAGCAAAACAGCAGTGGAATACAGGGCTCTATGATGTTGGCATATGTGATGAGGGACTAATGGATGAATTCTAAAGATGTGAATGATGAGGTTGAACCGGTAGACAGAACCTTGACAGTGTCCCCATTGTTTAACAGGTACCTGAATGGAAGTCAGGTGTTGCAGCTGGGCGGGGTCAATGAGAACATGTCCTACGAGTATCCACAGCTACAGCACAAGCACTTCACTGGGTGTCTACGCAACGTCATTGTAGACAGCAAGGTACGACCTCTACTCTAGCACCCCAACACCCTAACAGCACCCTAAAAACACCCTAACCCCAACCTGGCATAACACATTGCCCTTGCCCTAACACTCGAACCACAACGTAGCTAAACACGTTGCAGTTTCTCTAATTTATTTTACCACTTGATAGCTGAACAGATTTTTACGACCACAGTCTAGAGAGAATGTAAATGTGACCTCAAGGCTATCATCTGAATGCTGATGGATCTCAGTCAACCCACACCCCTTTGGCCAGACTCTATCAACTTTACTTCGGTGTAAGACACAGGCAGAATGGATACTCCTTTAAGTTCTTTCTCCTTTAATATGCCCATGATCTTTACTCCTCGTCACTTTAGGCTTCAGAAAAATATGTTTTATTATTGAGGATAACCTGAACACATCAAGGCATCTCATCTTTACTGTCTCCCCTTTACCTCCCTCCTCTCTCTCCTCCTCTCGTTATGTCTGCTACAGCTCCATGACCTTGGCTCTCCCTCAGACTACTTCAGCAGTGCCCCAGGCTGCTCTCTGACTGACGGCAACTGTGTGAACATGGGTGTGCCCTCCTGTGGCGCCAGAGGGCGCTGTAACGGGCAGTGGGACTCCTTCAGCTGCCAGTGTAGGCCCGGGTACTCGGGGATCCACTGCGAAGATGGTATGTCCCAGGAGGTTTAGAGGAGACTGTATTGCATGGGAGACCATGTGCTCGGTATGAAAGCATGTTCTCCCCCATTAACCAAAGTAGCTTCAAATTCTAACTTTTAATAATGTTAGGTTCAAGATACAAAAAAATACATACCGGTAGTCTAATCTTGTGGAATGGAACTTTGACTATGGTCTGGACACTAATACATTAAATTCATATTAGGTACTTGCCATAGGATAAACTGTAAATGCTCTAATGGCTACAGTATCTTAAATAATAAACATGGAATGAATCAGTGGCAGCTCTATTCATTTCTTTTGTCTCTTCATCTGACAGAGGTCCCAGAGTTCTCCTTCGATGGGCGGAGCCACGTCCAGTACCAGCTGGGCTGGCCAATCCCTGCTCATCGCACCAGCGCGCAGCTCCAGGTGCGAACCAATGCCCCCCGCGGGGTCCTCCTCAGCCTGCTCTCCCAGGATCAGAATGAATACATACGCCTGGAGGTGAGTCACTGCCACTCCTGCCTGCAGAGTATCTTTAATTGGGTCTTGATGTGGCACGCTCATAAACGTTGTTATTATCTTGCTGAATGACTGTCACGATGGCTCGACACTTGTCAGTGATTGAGTGAGTAATGGCAAGCTTGGAAGACAGGAGGTGGGTACTGAGTGGGCTGAAATTGTGTACAGTATGTATGTTTAGAGGGGATTTCTATTGCCTTTAGGTTGTTTTGAGATGCACCTATGAAACACAAGCACAGTTTTCAGGGTTGTTTTATTGTCTGTGTAGTTATAAGTACATTTCTCTTTAGTATTGCTGTGTAGGAATGTGGCTGGCTGTTATTAGGTGGATGGAAAGGTCCAACCCAGTTTTTTCTCTTTCAAGCTTTTCAATTCTTTCTCTGTCTATTGCCTAAGTTGTGTACCCTATTTGAGCTGAAAAACATGGAGTGGCATATACAATCAAACCAGCTCACATATAGTTTCTGCTACTGCACTTTGGACAGCTCTGTGAGGCTTAACCTGGAAGATAGAACAATTTCTGAGTGGAAATTCAATTTCTGCGGAGATAGGAGGTTAGGTTGTAAGGGTGGTATAAGCCGTTGGTCTCTGTGAGTGACTTTGTGTTCACAGCATCCGCACTGGCAGGAGATAGCTTGACAATCCTCTGTCCTCCTACAACAACAGCCTACGCAGGTCATCTGTTCCACTGGCCTAAACCTACTGCCACATGACAAACCTGAACTCTCTCTGTCTTTTTACTGTCACAGACACACCTCATCAATGAGTCATTGTAGCAGAAAAACCTGCCTTTTGCCTTGCTACTCCCCTAGCCTCAAACATATTATGTCTTATGTCAGCAGTTGTACATTATAAGATATCTCTGTCATGTCTTCGTGTTGAGTTGGAGAGCTGTATGAAATGCTGTTTTTTTGTCCAAAAGTAGCATACTCTGAAATATTTCTTAAGGATGGCGTCGGGGGGCTGCCTCAGAACTCTCTGAGAGACACTTGAGTGTAGATCTAGACAACAAGGCCAATTTACTGGGCTGTCTCTCAGAATCGCAGACTCTCTTGTTTGCTTTGATAGATAGGAAGGAATAGAGAGGAAAAGACGAGGGGTGCATGCTGCATGAATAACTAGACATTCACACCAGAGTCTGCTGCATAACAGCACAAGCGTTAGATCTCCAAAAGCTTTACCACCTCCTCTTGATATACGTTCTACAAACACAACGTTTGTTTTAACATACAGTAGTGGCACCCTGGAAAATAATTTTTAACCCACAGAACTGCATTATTCTCTTTGGTATTAGCAAAAATGCGAATCAGTGATGTTTATTTTATTTTTTACCGTTATTCTCCATGTGAGGCAATAGAGAACTGATTGTTATTTGAAATGCATTATAGTGTGAAGATGACAATAAGTAACAGATAGAATACAGAACTACTAAAAAACAAATATGATTACATTGGATGCAATGAGAAGGTAAAATCAAGAGTACAGTATACCAATAAATTATGCCATATGTTCAGACACAGAGATAAAATTACACCATATGCTCAGGGACCAGAGGTTTGTTGTAGCCCTGAACAGACACCCCTAATTAGGCTTGTCAGCTAATCATCAAGCCTTTCATTAATGAATGAGGTATGCCTGTTCAGGGCTACAACAAATCTCTGGAATGTCTGGGGGGGTCCCTGAGCAGAAAGTTAAATACCTTTGCCACATGTGATATTTCATACATACAGAATAACCATATATTTATTTTTATATCATTATTTAACCAGGTTAATTGATTAAGAACAAGTTCTTGTTTACAACAATGACCTGGGAGCAATTAAGGCAAAGTGCCTTGCCCAAGGACACACCAACATTTGACACAGTCAGGAATTGAACTGGCAACCTTCTGGCTACAAGTCTGCCTGCCATAATTGTCAAACAAGGGAGTTCACCATATGACCTGAGTATATGTATAGTATATGATTATAATAAGATGGCAGGAAAATGTATTAGAATCAGAAACATATATACTGTATTCCCAAGTAAGATTTTCTGGTCAATTGGTGCAGGTCTTATTTGTACATAAATCAAAGAAATGTAAACATTTTTAACTTTAGGGTGCATTATTTGGACAGGTATATGTATATAGGCTATATATGTATCTATGGTATTTAAACAGTGTAGTGTATATATACAGTATATATAATATACAGTTATGTGCAGTATAATGTAAGCAGTTTTAAGCTTTTACGGTGCAGGAAATGCAGGATATCTACAGTGCAATATATACATAATATACTGTAATATACAACATACTGTAAACAGCAGTATAATAAGAGTCAGTTTGGGTTCTTGGGTATAATTATGAGGCCTACTGCTGAGGGAATTAAACTGTTTTTTTGGCGAGAGGTCTTGGTTTTGATAGACCTCAACCTTTTGCCAGAGGTGGGACCGGGGTGGGAGGGGTCGGCCACAATCTTTTTTGCTCTCCTAGATCTAGAGGCATGTAGGTCTTGTAGCGGAGGCAGATTGCAGCCAATTACCCTTTCTGCACAATGAATGATGCGCTGCAGCCTGCCCTTGTCGGTGGCTGCAGGGTACCAGATGGTGATGGAGGAGGTCAGGATGGACTCTATGATGGCAGTGTAGAAGTGCACCATCATAGTCTTCGGCAGATTGAACATTTTCAGCTACGGCAGGAAGTACATCCTCTGTTGTGCTTTTGTTGTGAGGGAGTTGATGTTCAGCTCCCACTTGAGGTCCCGGGCTATGGTGGTGCCCAACATTGAGCTCCAGGTTGTTCTGGCTGCACCAGGACTCCAGATGGTGAATCTCCAACCTGTAGGCCGACTCGTCTCCATTACAAATGTATCTGATGAGGGTGGTGTCATCTGCAAACTTTAGGAGCTTGATGAGTGGTGACTGGATGTGCAGCTGTTGGTGTACAGGGAGAAGAGTAGGGGTGACAGGACGCAGTCTTGAGGGGAACCGGTGCTGATGGTCAGGGGGTCAGAGAAGGGTTTCCCCTGTGTCATGTGCTGCCCCCTGCTGGACAGGAAGTCTGTGATCCACCTACATGTTGATTCGGGCACTCCCAGTTGCGAGAGCTTGTCCTGTAGTAGGGCTGGAATGATGGTGTGAAATGCAGAGCTGAAGTCCACACGTGGGTTTAAAACATTTGTAGTCACCTGGATTTCTGCATAAATTGGTCATTTAACTAAATCACACCAATAGACAAATACAGTCTGCTTAAACGAATAAATCAACAATCCTTGTATTTTTTGAAAATGTTGAATACATTATTTCAATTCACATTGCAGAGTGGAATAATTATGTGATCCCCTAGGCCAGTGTTTCTCCAACTCTTTTCAATATTGTACCCTCTTTGAATTCCCTTTCAAGCCGAGTAACCCCTGACCAGCGCTAAACATTTTGAATAATTATGTGATCCCCTAGGCCAGTGTTTCTCCAACTCTTTTCAATATTGTACCCTCTTTGAATTCCCTTTCAAGCCGAGTAACCCCTGACCAGCGCTAAACATTTTTGGTAGAAAAAAAAGTTTATATGAAGAGGTACAATACAGCCCCAGCAGTGATAGATTCTCTAAACAACTAACTTTTTTAAACAAATCATTTAAATGCTACATTTAAATCGTTTAGAATCCATCACCTAATTAATTCATTATTATAGTATAATTATTTTAGGAATTTTGCATGACATATTTTTTACTTAGCATTTTTGCTAAAATTGTATGTACCCCCTGCAGTACTCCAAAGTACCCCTAGGGGTACACATACCCCTATTTGAGAAACACTGCCCTAGGCTAATGACTTCACCAAAAGCTAATTGGGTCAGGAGTCAGCTAACCTAGTCCAGTCAATGAGATGAGATTGGAAGTGTCGGTTATGAATGCCCTGCCCCGCCCTGTAAAAATACTTATATTTTGAGTTTGCCATTCACAAGATGATTTGCCTAATGTGAACCATATCTCGAACAAAACAGATGTCAGAAGACTTAAGATTAAGTATTGTTGACTTGCAAAAAAACTGGGAAGTGTTACTAAAGTATCTCTAAAAGTTCAACAGTCCAGGGTATGACAATGGAAAACATTCAGCACAGTTGTTACTCTTTCTGAGAGCGGTCGTTCTGCAAAGATAACTGCAAGACCACAGCGCATCATGCTCAATGAGGTTAAGAAGGATCCTAGAGTGTCAGCTAAAGACTTACAGAAATGTCTGGAACATTCTAACAGCTCTGATGAAAAGTCTATGATACGTAAAATAAACAAGAATGGAGTTTAAGGGAGGACTCCACTGAGGAAGCAACTGCTATCCAATTAAAACATTTCAGCATTTATGAAGTTCACAAAAGAGCACCTGGATGTTGCATACAAATATTATGTGGACCGATTAAACCAAATGAAACAAATAACACACCAACATCATAACCTAATGCAATCTGCATGAGGGTGCATCATGGATTGGGGCTTTGATGCTAACTCAAGAGCTGCTATCATGGATGATAAATTAACTTGCAAGTTTATCAAGACTGCCATCTTTCCACCAATTAAAGCTCAACAGGAGTTAAGTGATGCAACAAGACAACAATCCAAAGCACAGAAGTAAATGAACAATAGAATAGTTTCAACAGAAGAACATACAACTTCTGGTGTGGCCCAGTCAAGGTCTTGACCTGAACTAATTTGAGATGACCTTAAGAGTGTGATTGATACTAGACATCTCAAGAATATTTCTGAACTCACTCTGTAACGAGGAATGGTCAAAAATTCCTCCTGACCATTGTGCAGTTCTGATCCGCAACTACAATAAACTTGTGGTTGAGGATTTTGCTGCCAACGGAGTCACCCAGTTATTAAATCCAAGAGTTCACATACCTTTTCCACCCTGCACTGTGAATGTATGTTCAGTAAAGATATGAAAACATATAATTGTTTGTGTGTAATTACATTATTCAAATTGTGTTTGTCCATCGCTGTAACTTTATGACAAATTATGCAGAAATCCAGGTAATTCCAGGAAGCAGGTGCCAGGGAGACAGGAAAGTAAGGAGAGACAGAGAGGAAGGACACAGACAATTGGCAGAGCCGGGGCTCGAACCCCCATCGTCAGGGGGAGTGTGGCCCGTAGTCGGGAGCTACGGCAAAATAAGATGCTTTTAATTTATTTCACTCGGTGGCGTTTAAACTCACAGAGAAAAGGTTTACTCAGATTGAAACAACCCCAAAAGATTCTGATTGTTTTTAACATATACATTTGGGATCAATTGAGCTCATTGTCATTTACTTGACGGTGTATCATGTTGGGCAGGATGTAGATAGATGCTGTATGGTGGAGCAGAGATGAAAGGTGGTGGTGTAGGGGGTGGATGTCTCCATGAGAGGCGGAGGGAATAGGCGGTTGGCATTATGCTCTGATGGCTATGCTGAGGGAGCAATAGTTAAAACAAGCTGCGCTCTAATACTGCATACATTAAAACATGGTATTGAATTACCTCGGCCGCATGGTTTCCAATTAAGGGGCACACCGCCTGTTTGAGCAGCTAGCTGCTCCTTATCACCCTTATCTCAACCCAGTGTGTTTGCTCAGCCTTAGATACTGTGGGTAGTTGTTGTCAGCGATATTCACCCTCTGGAATGAATTAAGTGATCTCCGTGAAAGTTTTATTAAGCATAAGGAAATTAACCTCAAATATTAAATAATTTTACACTGCCCCTTTTTCCATTGCAAGTTAAAACATTATATTTTTGATTTTGTGGACTCATGCATAGGTTTAAATCTATTTCAGGTGTTCCAGGGGCTATTGGCTGTGTTTTACAACCTGGGGGATGGACCCTACAATCTTACGCTGCCCTTCCATCACCTTGACAACGGAGAATGGCACGAGGTTGGGCTTGACCGACATGGCAAAGAGTTCACCCTTCGATTGGACGGTGGTGGTGGGAGACGTGAGGTCACAGCTGCACCTGGGCAAAGTCAAGATATTGTCATAGATCAATCCATGGTGATGCTGGGAAACTCTTTCCCCTCAGAACACAACCGCAGTTTCCTAGGTACGTAGGTCAATGGTACTGCCCACGGTACACAGCCCATTAGCACTGCCCCCTGTTACACAGACCATTAGTACTGCACCCTGGTACACAGACCAGTAGTACTGCCCCTGGTACAGACCAGGAGTACTGCCCCCTGGTACACAGACAATTAGCACTGCCCCCTGGTACACACACCATTAGTACTGCTCCATGGTACCTACATTAGTACATACCACTGGTACGGACATTAGTACATACCACTGTTACTGGCATTATTACCCACTATTGGTCCTGCCATCAGGCATTAGCACTGTCCACTTAACCTACAATTGGTATTTATTTCTCGTTGTTATTATTTCCGGATCCAGAGGACCATGAAAATACATGAGTGAACAAACTGGATCTGTATGTGATTGGCAAATCAGGACTGATGCACTGCAGTATTATACTTCTTTACATCACTGGGGTGAATGATTCCTTGGCTACCCCGCCTTTCTGTCTGAAATGGTTTTAGATTTCAACTCAACAGAGTTCTGTTATGGATTGTGGGGCTGAGTCAGATGAAGTGTGAAGGACGTGATTCAGGGAGCAGAGATGTGTATAAATGATGTGTTACACATCGTCCTTCCCAGAGGATGGCCAGACAAACGAGCGGAGTAAATATACTCCGAATCAGAGGGCTACACTGACAGCTAAGCCCTGGGCTATCACTCTGCGTGTGTTATGTCCCTTCATGCATCTTGCTTTAAAGTGTTCGCCTCAGGCCTGGAGTAGATGTCTCGAAATGTCACTTTCTGTGCGGTGTTGTCTTATCTCTCTCCCTCCCAGGGTGTCTGCGCGACCTGAGGCTGAATGGGAAGCCCGTGCCAATGGCCAATCAGCCCAGTATGTGGTCCAATGGGCTCCAGGTGATCACCTCCCTGGGCGTCTCCCCAGGCTGCCCCTCAGATGCCTGCAGGGAACACCAGTGCTCGCCCCCCTTCATCTGTGTAGACCTCTGGAGGAAACACCAGTGCAGGTACATCAACACTGGCAGGAAATAATGTCAGAATCATGTTTGAACCCCAGGCTATACCTAAGAACCACTTGATTTCCATGTTAGGTGACATGGCCCTTCAGCTTCATGTCTTTGCCCGCACTAGACGCTCACTGTCACAGCTAAGCGAAGAGACAAAAACTCAACCTCAGAGGCAAGACCAGACAGGTGTGCCCGGACTGCACAACCGGACAAGGCTAGTTTACAGCATGATACAGGATGCTGATACATGATAAAGCACCATAATTGACTAACCCTTGCCAATCCAAACCGGGACTCTCTTCATCTTTCTCTAGTCTCTCTTTCATTCTCTCCAAACTGGCTTCCGTCTCTCTATTCTGTCTCATCTTCTGTCTTTCTGTGTTGGCTCGGCTCTTCACGGTATGTCGACATGAGCCGAATAAAACACTGTTCTAATTGTAGTGACAGAGCGGCCCGGTAGCAGTGTTTTGAAACTCCCTGGGACTCCCAACGTTTCCTGTCGTCCCTGGCTGGGATCAGAGTGTGTGAAATCTCTCAAAGGTCTTTCATCACCATGGGATGTTCACACGGGGTACTGAGCCTGGAGAAACGCCTCAGCAGAAGTAGATGTTTCCTGACAGAAAACAGAAGGACAAAGCAGGCTACTGTTACTGAGAGTGCTTGGACTATATTTAACCACCACCTCCCAAAACAAAGACTGATTCAGTTTCAGGGTGTTTTGCTGTAATTTTACTGTATTGTTCAGTTTTATTACAGCAATATATCCTTATTAAAACATAACATTTCACCTGAGGCAGCTATCAGAAAATAACTTTAAATTGTTGATGCATATGTTTTACACAACCTATAAAAGTCAATAACTTTGCTATTGTTAACTCACAAATATGGAGAAAGAAACGCCTGTCCATACAATAAATGTGTAAATCGCACAGCTATATTCTCTGGTTCTCTTGTTTGCAATTTAAATACAGTAGCTGTCATTACACACCCAAGGTGAATTTGTTTTCATGCCAAAAAATTATTATAATTTAAGTTCAGAAATGAAAACCAGATCAAATTAAACAAGACTTTATGTAACAAGCATGAAACCGGAGGGCTAAAACTCTTAAATATCAAAGCTTTAACCTCTCGAACCTCAGTAGTACTAAAATTAAATTTAAATCCAAATTGGTTTTCCAGCAGGCTACTAAGAGACACATAATGTCTAAAAAATACTTTTTGCCATTATGCATTAAAAATCTAACATTTCTGAATGTGTTGAATGGTTCACTTTGAAGTATTCTCCTTTCTACGGGAAGCAGAGTTGGTCAGGCTTCCAATGTTATCTTTCAGAAGGTATATATTCCAGATACTACAACAAATAATATGCCTAAACTTAACATATTGATAAAGGGAAAAGATATTTTCATGGGTAACGCGAAAGAGGTATGACACCTTCATTGTTTATGAATTACAATGTAAATGCGGGTGGTAAAGTTAGACAGGCAGTTAACCAGAACATGCATTTGGAAAAGTATACACTGTACAAGCATTTAATCAACTCTTTGTAACTATATAACAACATTCAAAAAGGAAGTTAGTAAAAATAAAACAAATCTAGGCATTGCGCAAACAGAATAGGTAAATCACAAAGGTGGTGTAGGGGTCTAATGCTCACCACAGTCCAGGTTTATAGTGATGACACTGCCGCTTACTGACGAGTAGCTGGGAAGCCCCATGAACTATAAAGACTAGACACCGTCAACCAGGGACAGGGAAGCATAGTCAGTGTGGATGTCCTGGTTTAACTGGGCTCTACACACTGCTGTTTAGTTAAAACAATGAGAATGTCTTAGCAGCCTAATGGGAGGGCTTGCTGTTTGTTTAATAAACCAAAGTTTGCCAGCTATGCCATATAATAATCTAGTCAATTGGGATTATCATTTGATACACCCATCCATGATTTTCAATTTAATACATTACACAAAGACAGTAATCCACACATAAAGACTGTCCGGGCTCTGCCAAAAAGAAACAAAATCATTGGACCATTTTTTCTGGTTCTGGATCATTTCGGAAGTCAAGTCCAGGAATTGCTGTCAAATCACAGTATTGGGGTACACTTGGACCCGAAGACTGTACTGAGAGTGGACCTCCGGGTCACAGTCAGAAAACAGGAAACTTTGTTATGACCTTGGTAAAATGTTTATTTTAGTAGGGAGGTTGTTCATCATTGTAAGACGCCATGGTATAGACGGAGGTATCCAAAAATTAGATTAGAAAACACACAGGAAACACTATGATACTTTCTTCATCGGTTTAATGCATGAACATTATTTTCATCTGAATCAGGTTGAACGTGTCACCCGGGTTGGTGCAATATTCACTTTGGATTCAAACCCACCACAAGCTCTTCCTCATGTCCACAGGTGCCCACCAGGTCATATCACTAAGGGGAATGCCTCGGCTAAGTTGTGCATCTACACACTGTGCGCAAGCAAACCTTGTCGCCATGGCACCTGCGTGCCCCACTCACCAGCCAAGTACTCCTGTCAGTGCCTGGAGGGTTACCGCGGGCGCCATTGTGAGGTCACCCTGGCACGGTACCACAACGATGACGAGAACACTCTGAGCCTCAGCTCTGCCTTTGCCATCAGTATCTGTGTTCTGGCCTTTCTAGGTAGCTATGTGGATTACCTTGTCTACTACCTGTGGTGAACATGCCATCTTTCACCTTCACTTGCTCAACTGATTCATTCTAGTTTCATCTGATTCATCTTGTTTCATCTGATTCATTCGGTTTCATCTAGTTGCATCTGATGCAATTAGTTTCACCTGGTTATAATATGATTAATCTAGTTTCATGTAGTTCCATCTGACAACTCTACGTCTAGTTACATCTGACACACTTAAAATGTTTTTTTTTTAATGTTGCTGTCACAATTTACCATGAGATGTAAAAATGTCTGTATATAAGTCCTGTATATTTGTAATTAGTACTTTTTTTAATAATCCAATGTTAGATTACTCTACCTGGCTTTATTCTTAAATTGAAAATCTAAGTAACAGTACTTTTACTTAAGTGCAGGTTGTCAGTACTCTGTCCACCCCTATTATTTTATTTATCCATGGGGAAAAGAGCTACTTCGTAAAGACAACACTGCAGTGTGGGTTCGATGGAATTTAGCCCCAAGTGTTTTGTTAGTATAGATCTGAGGATCTGAGTCAGTGTGGCTGCATTGGTTCTGAATGGAAATATTGATTTTGTTAACTCTATTAGTCACAAGAAAATCCCCTAAGCGTTCGTTTGGGTCACAGTTCAAAAAGTTTCGGAGCTTCTTAGTCATCTCAAGGGCCTTCTATTGCTTAGTTGGTGAAGCACGGCGCTGGTAATACCAATCTAGTGTGTCTAGTAGTGTGTGTTTACATAACGGACTGTAAGTTACTTTGGAATAGCTGTGTGCAAATAGCATATATGCTGTACTATCTTGTCCTTAAATTTGATTCTTTCCTGATGTTTGTGATTGTAGACTTTTTTCATCCTACTTACTTATCTAACTTATTTATTGCTGTCATTTCATTCCTGATATGTCTGTTTTTAAGTCCCTCCCCGTATTTCATGGTCATTTTCTTCCTCTAACCTAAATGTGTCCATGTTTGTTGTTGACACGTAGAAGCCTTGTTGTTGTGTCCAGTGCAGCAGGCTCTCTCTCCATGGGGCTACTACTATACAGTTTATGAGGCTCTCTGTCACAAACAGGGTTATAAAAGGCTCTGACGATTCAATACACGGCTTCTATCACCTATATAACTGTGTCAACAACACAACCCCTCCCCGGGGCATGTGGTGGCGCATTGCAACATCACTTATTTTGACACGCCGGCTCCCTGAGAAAAACAGATAAAACGATGCACTTCAATATTTGATATTAAGAATGCAAAGATAACCAACAGTCCTTGGCATTATTCATAAACATCCAGGGTCGGAATGTGTAAGACCATGCTGCGTTTATTAGGTACATATTTGCTAGCTCTAATTCCTTGCGTTCAGAACTTTATCAATTTCGAAATAGGACATCACCAAGAGTAAATACAAACTCCCAACCGCACTGTGACAGGAAATGCGACATAGTAGTAACACTAATCACTCTGATGACTCAGGATACAGTTCTTAGGTCCTATGCTAGTGTGCAATTGTTGTCATGGCAACCACCGCATCTTCATTATCTTGTGGATCTGAGCTCTGTTAAAAGTTAAAAAGCTCATCCATTATTCATATTTACATTGGGATCAACCCATCAGACACTGGCTGATTGCTAAGTTCACATGTGACACAGACAGGCAAATAGTAACATGGAATTCTTAATCAGCCTGTTAAATGTTACATATTCAGCTATTTTTGTCTGTGTTTGTCATAGAATTTGATATTCCTATCCAAATAGGAGGTATGTAAATACTTGAGACGGTGCCTGTATTTTTGGTTTAGGGCACAATTATTTTTCAAAAAAATCGTATTCTATGTACGTTTTCGTATGCCTTTACACACATGTTTCTCTCACCTCTGTCATCTTTTATCTGCACCTTTCCTCTTTGCCAAATCAATCTCAAATATTTATATAATCTAAATCTGGACACGTTGATTAGCAATGTCATCATTGTTATGCACATGCACTTTTTCTACTGTCACGCCTATTCAGCCTTTTCTTACCCTGAAGATAAATTTAACCTAACAACCCAAGGCCATGGTGTGTGTGTGTGTGTGCGTGTGCGTGTGCGTGTGCGTGCGTGTGCGTGTGCTGTGGTCTGTATGTGTAAGACTCCCCTGCTGTGTGTGTAGCCTGGTCGGTCGTAAAATGTTTATGTGTGTGTTTAAAGTACATTTCAAGTGATTCGGGAAGTGTGGAGATAACAGTGGTTAGTACTGTGTAGTTGGTATT